>JAPYYJ010001613.1:0-13952 GCA_028533885.1 Nasua narica | reverse complement strand
GGGGGGGTAGGTGAGCCTGGTGGTGGGTATCGAGAGGGGCACGTACTGCATGGAGCACTGGGTGTGGTGCATGAACAATCAATCTTGTAACACTGAAAAATTAAAATAAACGTATTTGGGGAGAAAAAAAAACAGGGATTTATGATAAAAAAAATAAAATAAATTAAAAAAAAAGAAGTACCATCTCTTATTTGCATATACAGGACTTACTTAAGTGTCACTCTTGATAATCTTCCAAGCTCCCTCCCCCACCAACAACCCACCCGTCAGAATTAACTGCTTCTTTGTCTTTGTTTGCTTAGTACATTGTTTGTACTGTCGACATGCAATTGTGCTTATATACTTATTTTCCACACCAGGCTGTGTGGTCACTAAGATCAATTTCTATGCCTTACTGCCATTTTATTCCTAGGGTTTTGCATAATACCTGACACATAGCAGGGTCCTCATAGTATTTTATTTAGTGAATAAATAAGTATGTGAATGAATGAGTAAATATATAACCATACAAATCCACTGCTGTTGCCTACAAAGGTGAATTTTCCACAGGATTCTAATCCAGTGCTGAAAGTGGGTAAGATCTAAAACATGAGCAAAGCATTGCAGCACTCAAACCTCTTTTCCTAAATAGAACTGAGTATTGGATTTGAGGCTTTTATACCCAAGAGTGTACAAGCTGCTCCTTCTACCAGTTACCTACTTTAAAAAATTTTTTACCTCTTAGCCAAAAATGATAAAGGACTTAGCAGGTCACATTTTGCTTTTCATATCTATTATTCCATTTGTTCCTCTTGCCAACCCTATAAAGTAGGTATTTTTATTGATTCTGCTTTCTATGTATAGAAATACGGTTTTTGAGGGGTTAGACTTTGCCCAAGGTCATAGAGTTAATAGATATAATATGGAATTTAATCTTAAACCTGCCTTTTCCATGGAGCACATAATACATTTTATGTATAACTACTTCAATATTTTTACTACTTGATGCGACTGGTCAAGGTGTAAGAAATGATCCATAGAAAACTAAAGTAACTCATATACCCAGATGTGAAATGGATATCACCAGGACAGGTTGCTATAGTATGGCTTCCATAAAAAAAAAATACATACAGAAGTTTGATTATGTGAAGGAAAATACAAATATACACAGTGAGATAAAAATATAACAAAGGTGAAGCACAGTTAGATTTCATTTTAAATTTACTTTCTTTAGAATTTTCTGTTTTCCGTGTTTTTGCAGTACATATGTTATCTATATAATCAGAACATGTTATTTGAGTAAAAGTAAGACATAAAGTTGGGTAAAAGCATAGATTTATTGAATTGCTTACGAACAAAATCGATATCTAAGAATTTAGCACAGAAGCTCACAAATGAGAGTTTACTAATGTTCAACCTAAGGACCTAGATAGAGATAAGCCAGGGCAAGGTCCCTGAACTTTGTTGTCCCTGACCAACAGATGGCACTAGATCTTCTGGTCTCTGTAGACTTAAAAACAAATGGATTTACACATAATCTCCGTAATCTTGTTTTTTTTTTTTTTAAAGATTTAGTTTATTTATTTGAGAGAGAGAGAGAGGTTGAGAGAACAGAAGGTCAGAGAGAGAAGCAGACCCCCCAGGGAGCTGGGAGCCCGACGTGGGACTCGATCCCAGGACTCCGGGATCATGACCTGAGCCAAAGGCAGTCGCTCAACCAACTGAGCCACCCAGGCGCCCCGTAATCTTGTTTTTAAGTAGAAGAGTCTCCAAATATGGATTTAAAAGAAATGCCACAAAAAAAATGGGAAGTCCTTTTTAAAGACTACTGACTTTAAATAAATAAATAAATAAATAGCATACTGTCTTTTATGAATAAAAATGTTAATCACAGTATTATTTATAAAAGCAAAATTTCAGAATTCTCTTAAATATCTAAAAATAAGATAATGATAAAATATAAAAGCTACATCTAATTAGGAATTATTGCATAGCCATAGTTCATTTTACTAAGAACTTTAATGACTTTGGGAAATTATCAAGATGTAATATTATTTTTAAAATCCAGAATTGTATACATGTACAAGTTTATACAAATTTATTATATACAGAAAAGAAATTCAGAGCTAACAGTGAGTGTTCCTGTGTAAGAAAGTTATGGGACAAATTTTATTTTATATGAATATTTTCTCTATAGTCTATAATTTCTTCAGTGAATATTTATTAGAAAGAAAAAATCAAAATCTTTTCTACCTCTTTCTGTGTCTCCCCTTTCTCTCTCTCTCTTTCTCTGTCCATCTCTTTCACATGTGCACACACACACACACACACACAACCCTGAAGGGTAAAATCCAGAGCTTGAATCAAAATAGATTTAAAATAGAAGCAGACACCATGCTGATAGCCAAATAAACCCTTGGGTGAACCAAATTAAGTGATTCCACTGTAAATACTCAAACCTTTGGCTGACCTTGGTTTTTATCTGCACAAAGGACTCAGAGCCCAGGGATTGGAGCTAGATGGCAGATAAAAATCTCCATTATCCCAGGCCAATGGAAGTGCTAACCTACCTTTCAGATAATTTTATGTTTTTGTTTTTTCTCACCATCTTCTGCTCTTGTCAAGGTGCAGATTTTTTTAAGCAGTAATATTCAGAGCTTTAGTGTAACAAGAAAAAATGAGTTAAACAAGTGACCTTAGAATTCATGGTGTAAGTGAGACTGGAAGTGATTAATCACATTTATGATTTAATGATTTATGGTGCCTAATTTACAGAACATTTTGTGTGTATATAGGCTTACAGCCACATGTGATGTATGTAGGACACACGTGATTTTTCATTCCTCTCTGTAAGTGCTCACGGCTTTTTCTAAGTGGCAGCGCCTGTTTTAAACTTTACGGTTTTGAATTCAATCCTACGTTCCTTTCACTACAGCATGTTACTCCTCAAAAAGTCTCAGTGCCTCCAACTAGAAATATATTTATCTTGTTTATCTTTAGAAAGAGGACACTGTGTCATGTACACTTTCTTAAGATAATTATAACAGTGTTATAGGGTTGCTTCTAAAATGATGCATCAGTGCAGAAGGCTGATAACCATGCTGGGGCACAATTGGGTAGAAGTAGTTTTATGGGAGGATGAAGGGACTGTGTATCCATCAGGCAATAAATGTGTTGGCTTCACCAAATGTTTGAGTTTTTAATTAGATTAGGCTTGGAAGTAATGTCCCCTGTATTAGTCAGGGCTGAAAGTTGCAAGTGACAGAGACATCATTTAAACTAGCTCAGGCTAAAAAGAATTACCAGAAGGAAAGAGGTGGAGTTGGGCCTCAGAAACAACCAGAACTCTGGCTTTGACCACGATTAAAGCCCTCACCCTCTCTCGTCTCAGCTTCTTTCAGAATATTAACTTCATTTTCCAGCCTGGCTTCTTTTGCATGGCTGATTTATCCTGACCATTGTCAACAATTAGATCATAAACGTCCCGCCCTACGACCTCACTTAACCTTCATTATTTCCTCGGTAGCTCCATATCTAAATATAGCCACACTAGAAGTTAGGGCTTCAACATATAAATTTTCTGGGGACATAAACATTCAGTCCATAACAAGGTGGGTCAGTAATTTTCTAATGAAGGTAGCTACTTCCAAAACAGGAGAACAATGCTTCACAGACAAAGGAATAAATGGTCTGGTGCTTGCTTTCAAGACCTAGATTGTAGTACTCTAAGCTTCTAGTACCCTTGGAGATGTATATTTTAACAACTAAGATGGTGTGGGGCTAATATTCTCTTTTGAAAATTGTGGAGACTGACAAACATATCACTCTTCTAAGCTGAGAGAGGCTTCACATCAGCCAAGCCAGCGCCTCAGGAGATTGCTCTGATTCTTCTGTAGTACACACAAGAAAAGGTCCTTGAGCCTCCAAAATTCTATACCACAAATAATAGCCAAAATAGTTTTAGCTTGGAAAATACTTAAACATCAGATACTCACCTCTGCCATTAAAAATATAACTGACAGGAAAGCCAGAGAAAATTTGAATTGTGCCCTTTGACATATCCTCCAAAATGAGTCAGTTATAAAATATAATTAATACAATGAGATGGAAAAGTTAAAACTTGCCACATCGAAGTGTTGGCTAGAAAACAGTCGTTAAGGTGAATTTCATACTCCCAAAATGATATCTTTGGTATTAAAATATTAGATCTACAAGCCTTCCTTTTTGTCAATAATCACAGACTGATTACTGTTATCTATTCAGGAAACTGTTCATGATAATGAAATCTTGGCATCTGCATATCAAATAATGTTTATTTTTCTATACTCTATGGAAGGAGGTGGGTCTTTGGCTTAAGCAAAAGTAATTTCAAGACATAAAGCTTTGAATGAGAAGAAACAATGTACAGAACACACTCCTGAGGTGAAAATTGTTGTGTGATTAATCAAAGGAACATAACAATCAACTCTGACACTTGAAGCCACATTGCCTACAGAGATATCAAAAACAAAGGATTTAGTTTAAGTTCATCAACTGAGCCCAGAACTGATATCTATGCATAGCATCAAAGGCTGGGGGAAGGTGGATAAAAGCACTGAACCTGCTTCAATTAGTCCTAAAAGAATTCTTATGCAGGAGATGATGAGTGAAGCAGCATTTATTTGTTCCTTGATTAGAATCCAGCCTCCAAAATGCAATCTTGCACTCAAGAGAAAAATATTTATTTTAGATGAATTGTTTAATAAGGTAATAAATCTTTTATTGTTGCAGAATAAAGGATGTTTTCGCAAAAAGTGAAATACACTATTACTTCACAGCTTGAGTAATAATATGTGTGTTATTTATAAAGAAAAGAAATGTGAGTGGGACCCTAGTGTTGATTTTTGGCTATGAGTCATGTACCAGCCCGACTCTGCACCCATATTTTCATATTAAACTATATAAGCTATTATAGCCTTACCCCTTAATCTTTTTCAATGCTTATTGTGATGAAAGAAACATCTCCATCTTGCATGTGTGGAGATCTTCACCCACCCAGGCCTGTCCCCCTCAGCTACCTATTCTATATAAATTCAATTTTCCTTACACCAACTTATTAAATCTGAGGGCTTTGGTCAGGTGATAAATTTATGATAATACTTAGATTTCATTTAAAGAAAAGGCTTTGATTTTTTTTCGGGTCATTAACTAGTCAATGTTTATTTTAAAACAGGCACTTGGATGAGTCCACATTTGCTGTGACACAATTAAGGTGGATCTATTTTAAGTTCAATAAAACAATGATAGAAGGGGAAAGGATAAAATTTCCATTGAGGCATCAGAGCAGAGTTTTAAACAGTCTTTTGATAGCAATAGGGCAAAATATGTTTTAAAGTTCATCCTACTTCTCTTAGCTCTCTTAGCTCTTGTTCTGAGAATAAGTAGCGGACTCAGGGATAGCTGAGCTACATATTAAAATGTTGTGTTTATTTGTTCTGGGGGAAAAAATACATCATATCAAGAGTGGTGATTAGTAGATGGAGTAGATTGATACACTACACAGTGCTGACATCAAAATTAGACATGCAACTTGCTAGGTTTCACACACCCAGGAGGCATTATTATACCTTGTGTAAATGACACACCCCAGAAGTTCTGCAATGTGGGGCTCTGGGACAGAAATTCTCTGGAATTTCTTCCTAAGCCATAATATATACCACCATCATCTCAGTTTAGGGGCATATTTTGTGAGAAAATTTTCATTCCAAGTAGTACTTCTCATTCTAAAAAAAATATTCCTTGGGACCCAATCTTCCTATTTCCCTGGATTCTAGGTGGGAACACATAAGACCATACTAAGCTTAAAATTCAGGGCCCCAGAGGTAAATTACAATGCTAGGAAATGTGTAATAAATAAATGTTAAATGCTGTCTTGAAATCATAAAAAAATAGTCCAGGAGAAAGGTTAGCAGATGATATTACTAACAGGACCTGTGAGACAAGGAAGCAGAGAGGAAAGCTTCCAATTCCCATTTCTAGTACAGGTCCTCTCTGATCACACTCCTTGACAGCTATGATAAAAATATTAACGAAAAAGATATGCCTAATTTTTAATAATAAAGGAAGAATAAGAGATTACAAAGACAACAACATTAAAACAGCAAGAATAAAAAAGAAAAAAGAAACAAGAATAAAATACAGATTAAAAGAGATAACAAAAAGCCCAACGACGACAGAAGAATAATGATTAAAAATAATAAAAGAAAATAAATTATGTTTAAGATAAAATATAAAAGGCTAGAGGTCAATAAGATTAAAGATTAAAAATCTAAAAACAGAAGAGATAAAGGATAAAAATCCATGAAATAAATATTAGATGAAACCCATATAAACACAAAAGATTGAGGATTAAAAACAGAAATTGGGAGATAAAAAGATAAAAGTAAAAAGTCAATAAAAAAAAAACCCATTAATATAAAGAGGATTAAGGAAAGCTGTGTATAAAGGCCTGAAAAAGAAAAATTGAACTTGAGAGAAATCACTGAAAACAAGTGGTAGAGCGTAAGAATGGCCCCCAGTTGGGGGAACACTGAAACTGTCATCAGCTCTTGGGCTAAGCCTCTTTCCCCTCAGGAGGGGCTTCCTTTTCAGGTAGGGTGCTTTTTGCAGGTAGGACACTGAGGAGTTGAAACAATCTTGCAAACCTATTCCTTTGAGTCTCCATAAAGCATAAAACAGAAATCTATACCAGATTGACCTCTAGACACTTCCAAGTCGATCCCTGCAGACAAATTAAATTTCTTTGTTCCAAAAGACAAAAGCAGAGGGAGAAATGACCACAGCCTATAAAAGAAGACGTCATAGAGAAGGGGTGAAAATGGATTTTTTAAAAACCAAATCTTCTCATTCCATCTTTGAAAAAAGGCAAAATGAAGACAATTTACAAGAATTTTTACACAGAGGTTAACAAATGTGTACTCATAGCTCAAAGAACTGGTAGAGATAATATTTATATAGTTGTCAAAAAGATCTGGAAGACATGAAATGTTGGGAAAGTGGGTGGCAAAGAACTGACATGTCTGGGTTCTAGTTTCAGCTCTGCCACTGGCTAGCTGCATGACCTTAGGTAAAGGATCTTAGGTTCTTGCACCTTACTCTGCTTACACATCTGTACAAGGAATAAAAAAGGATTGGATTGGATATTTTCTAAAACTAAAATTTGAGGTTCATATTAAGAAAATAAGCTTTTGGGGCACCTGGGTGGCTCAGTGGGTTAAAGCCTCTGCCTTTGGCTGGGGTTATGATCCCAGGGTCCTGGGTTCCAGTCCCTCATTGGGCTCTCTGCTCAGCAGGGAGCCTGCTTCCCCCTCTCTCTCTCTCTCTCTGCCTGCCTCTCTGCCTACTTGTGATCTCTCTCTCTCACTTTGACAAATAAATAAATAAAATCTTTATAAAAAGAAAATAAGCTTTTGTCATATGCTGAATATAGGGCTGAATGGGTCGTGGATCTCAGGTCTGTAAACAGGGCTTTAAAATGTAATACTTAGAAGGGCTGGAGGTTGAGTAAATTAAAGAAATGACCAAGCAGAAGTCCATGGGGGGGTGTGAAAAAAACGGAAATATGTGTCTTCTCTAAAGAGTAGGTGTTTCTCATCTGTACCTAGTGCTTGTCACACTGAAAAGTAGGCAGCCAGACCTTCAGATTTTTCTAGAGACATAAAAATATTTTTTAAATGTGAAGTCTAATTTTTACGTATTGTCAACTTATTTAAAATTTTTTAAAAAAATCACTGGGTGAGCCAGCTGGAAAACATCTATTATCTCAATTTGGCCTGTAAATCACTGCTAACTCCACTTACCTGTGATACCTTTTTTATTACATTTGCCCCAAAGGCTCAGTGGAGGATTCAGCTAAGGATGAATTGATTCATTTCTCCAATCAATAAATTTATTCCTGTAACGTCATCAGTAATGCCCCCTATGTCTTATGTGATTTTAATAATTTGACTCATCTTTTTTTCTTAGTAAATCTAACTAAAGATTTTCAATTGTATTGATCTTTTCAAAGAACTGACTTTTGGTTTTATTTTTCCTAATGCTTTTCTATTTTTTATTTTATTTATTTCTGCTATAGTCTTTATTATATTTTCCCTTCTGCTTATTTTGGGTTTAGTTTTCCCTTCTTTTTCTAACTTTTTTCTTTTTTAAAGATAATAGATTATTTAAGATTTTTCTTCTTTTTATTTTAAAGATTTTATTTGTTTGAGAGAAAGAGCACAAACAGGGGAAAGGACAGAGGGAGAAGCAGACTTCCTGCTGAGCATGGAGCCCAAGGACAACAACCCAAGGCTCCTAAGCCCAGAATCCTGACATCATGACCTGAGCCAATGCCAGATGCTGAATTAATTGACTGAGCCACACAGGTCCCCCTCTTCTTTCTTGATATAGGTGATTACACCTATCAATTTTCCTCTAAGAACTGCTTTACCTATATCCCATAAGTTTGGTATGTTGTGCTCTCATTTTCACTCATTTCAAAATATTTTCTAATTTCTCTTGTCATTTCTTAGGTGGCCCATTGGTAATTTACTTTCCACATATCTATGAATTCCCCAAATTTCCTTTTATTTTAGATTACTAATATAATTCCTTTGTGGTCAGTCATATTTTGTATGACTTCAATTCTTTTAAATTCATTGCAACTTGTTTTATAACATAGCATATGGTTTATATAGGAGAATAACTTATGTGTACTTGAACATAATGTGTATTCTGTTATTGTTGAATTCTATAGATGTGCTAAGTCTAGTTGGTTCATAGTGTTTTCAAATCTTCTATTTCTTTGTCAATCTTCTGCTCACTTGTCCTTTTTCTTATTGAAAGTGGGGTATTGAAGTCCCCATCTATTGCTCATCTTTTTCTCCCTTCAATTCTGTCAGTTCTTGTTTCCTATATTTTAAAGCTCTATTATGAGGCACACACATATTCATAATTGCTGTATCTCCTTGATGTATTGACACATTTAGCTTTATGAAATGTCCTTTTTCCCTAGTAGCAATTCTGATCTTTTATTCTATTTTGTCTACCATTTAGCAGAAAACACACAAGCAAATATTTCTATCATTTGTCTATTTTATATTTTCAATAATAAAATATGTAATATAATAGTCCCTCAAAGGAATTCTCAGATCAACAGAGTAAGGACAGAGGTCACATTTCTGTAAGGGTACATATAAGGCTTGGGTAGAAGAAAGTTCTAGTTAAAATTTTTTTTTTCAGTTTAAATGGATTGGCTGGATCATATGGTACATGTATGTTTAACTTTTGAGAAAGTAGCCAAACTGTTTTCCATGCGATAATTATACCATTTTTCGTTTCTACCAGCAGAGTATAAGAGTTTGCGTTTCTCTACATCCTCTACACTTGTTATAGTCAGTCTTCTGAATTTTAGCCTTCTAGTGGGTATGTAGTAGTATCTTATTGTGGATTTATTTCGGATTTTCCTAATGACTATGTTATATATTCCTTGTTCATTTGTTGTCTTTTTATCTTCAAAAGTGAAATATAAGTTCATATATTTTGCCCATTTTTAAAAATTTTGCCCATTTTAAAAAAATTGATAAATTCTTTTGAAATATGTAATTTGTAAATATTCCCTTCCAGTTTATGTCTTGCAACTTCATTACTGATTTTTTCAAGAATTAGCAAATATTAGAAGTCTATAATTTTGATGAAGTCTAATTTATCAATTGTTTTAATGGGCTGATTTGTTATAAGGAATATTTGCTTGTATGTTTTCTGCAAGACACTTTATACTTTTTGGTTTAACATTTAAATCTATGATCCATTCTGAGTTACTATCTGTATACAGTATAAGATATGGATAAAAGTTGTTTTTCTTTTTCATATAGTTATCTGTTGGAAGACAATTCTCTATGGCTTTCACATTTTTGCATATCATATAAAAAAACCCACAAAGGTGTTTTTTCCATACTATATTTTCAAGGAGTTTTATAAAACCAATAACAGCATTGCAAGATGGAGATGGCACACATAGAACATTCTCCAGATCACATATTAGGCCCCCAAACAAGTTTGACAAATTCAGAAAGACCCAACTTATACCCTGCATCTCTTCTGACCACACATTCTGAAACTAGAAGCCGATCACAAGGAAAAACCTGGAAAGACCACAAATACATGGAGGTTACACAACATGCTATTAAACAATAAATGAGTCAACCAGGA
Organism: Nasua narica; assembly: GCA_028533885.1. Lineage (NCBI taxonomy): Eukaryota > Metazoa > Chordata > Mammalia > Carnivora > Procyonidae > Nasua > Nasua narica. The sequence continues at coordinate 3,746 of JAPYYJ010001613.1, read as the reverse complement.
AATTAAAGAAGAAATTAAAAAGTACATAGAAACAAATGAAAGTGACAACATAATAGTCCAAAACCTTTGGGATTCAGCAAAAGTGTTTCTAAAAGAGAATTTTATAACACTACAGGACTATCTCAAGAAGCAAGAAAAATCTCAAATAAACAACCTAACATTTTAAAGGAGCTAGGAAAAGAACAACAAGCAAAACTTAAAACCAGAAGAAGGAAAGAAATAATAAAAATTAGGGGAGAAATACATGGTAAAGAAACTAAAAAAGCAATAGAATATGTCAATGACCCAGAAACTATTTCTTTGAAAAATTAATGAAATTGATAAACCTCTAACTGGACTTATCAAGAAAAGAAGAGAATGGACTCAAGTAAAATCACAAATGCGAAAGGAGAAATAACAAACACCACAGAAATGAAAACGATTATAAGAGAATATTATGTAAAACCATGTACTAGCAAACTGGACAACCTAGAAGAAATGGATAAATTCCTAGAAATAAATCACCTGAGGCACCTGGGTGGCTTCATCATTAAGCATCTGCCTTCAGCTCAGGTCATGGTCCCAGGGTCCTGGGATTGAGCCCCACATTGGGCTCCCTGCTAGGCGGGAAGCCTGCTATTCCTTTTCCCACTCCCCCTGCTTGCGTTCCCTCTCTTGCTGTGTCAAATAAATAAATAAAATATTAAAAAAAAGAAAAAAATCAACTACTAAAACTGAAACAGAAAGAAATAAAAAATTTGAACTGACTTATTACCAGCAAGGAGATTGAATTGGTAATCAAAAAACTCCCAAAAAATAAATGTCCAAGACCAGATGGATTCACAGGCAAATTCTGCCAAACATTTAAAGAGTTAATACTTATTTTTCTCAAATTATTCAAAAGAAATAGAAATGGAAGGAAAACTTCCAAATTCAATTGAAGGCACCAACATTACACTGATACCAAAACAAGATAAAGACACCACAAAAATATCTCTGATGAACACAGATGAAAAAATCCTCAACAAAATGCTAGCAAACTAAATCCAATAATACATTTAAAAAATCATTCATTACAATCAAGTTGGACTTGTTCCTAAATTGAAAGGGTGGTTCAATATTCACAAATCAACAAGGTGATGCATTGCATCAATAAGAGAAAGAATAAGAACCATATGATCATTTCAATAGATGCAGAAAAAACATTTGACAAAGCACAACATTGATTCGTGATGAAAGCTCTCTAAAAAGTTGGTTTAGAGGGAACATACCTCAGCACCATAAAGGCCATATATGAAAAACCCACAACTAACATCATCTTTAACAGGGAAACCAGAGAGCTTTTGCCCTACGGAATAAGACAAGGATCTCCAGTGGGGGGAAAAAAAACAGTTTCTTTAACAAAGTTAATGAGTTGGGAAAACTGGACAACAGCATGCAAAAAAACAAAACTGGATCTCTTTCTTACATCATACACAAAATGAGTTCAAAATGGATTTGAGATATGAAAGATGAGATATGAAACCATAAAAATCCTAGAGGAGAACACAAGCAGTAACCTCTTTGACACTGTAGCAACTTCTTACTAGATTTGTCTTCTGAGGCAAAGGAAACAAGCAAAAAAATAAACTATTCAGACTTCATCAAAATAAAAATCTTCTGCATAGTGAAGGAGACAATCAACAGAACTAAAAGGTAACCTACAGAATGGGAGAATATATTTGTAAATGACATACCTGATAAAGGATTAGTATCCAAAATATATAAAGAACTTATAAAACTCAACACTCAAAAAATGAATAACCCAATCAAAAAATGGGCAGAAAATATGAATAAACATTTTCCAAAGAAGCCATCTAGATGGCCATCAGACACATAAAAAGATGTTCATCACTCATCATCAGGGAAATACAAATCAAAACTATAATGATATATTACTTTTCATACCTGTCAGAATGGCTAAAATCAACAACAGGTCTTGGCAAGGATGTGGAGAAAGGGGAACCTTCCTATGCTGTTGATTGGAACGCACTCTGGAGCAGCCACACTGAAAAACAGTATGAAGGTTCCTCAAAAAGTTAAAAACACATCTACTCTATGATCCAGCAATTGCACTACTAAGTATTTACCCAAAGAATAAAAAAATACAAATTCAAAGGGATACATGCACCTCAATGTTTATAGCGGCATTACCTACAATAGCCAAATTACAGAAACAGCCCAAGTGTCCATCAACTGATGAATGGGTAAAGAAGAGATGGTACACACACACACACACACACACACAAATATTACTAGCCTTAAAGAAAGAAATTAATCTTTCCATTTGCAACAATCTAGATGGAGCTAGAGAGTAATGTTCTAAGTAAAATATAGTAAAGAAAAACAAATACCATATAATTATACTCATATTGTGGAATTTAAGAAACAAAACAAATTATCATAGAAGAAAGAAAAAGAGGGAGGGGGAGGCAAAGCAGAAGCAAATTAACTATAGAGAACAAACCGATGGTTACCAGAGGGAAGGTGGATAGGGGGTTGGGTGAAATAGGTGATGGGGATTAAGGAGTGCATTTGTTGTGATGAGCACAGAGTGATGTATGGAAGTATTGAATCACTAAATCATACACCTGAAACTAATATAACACTGTATGTCAACCAACTGGAATTTAAATATTTTTTTAAATCTCAAATAAACAATCTAATGTTAACCTCAAGGAACTAGAAAAAGAAGAACAAATAAAGCAAAAAGTTAGCAGAAGTCTTGGAAATTAAAATAATCACCTCAGAAATCAATAAAGTATGGACCTAAAAGAAAAATAGAAAAGATCGAGCAGCTGGTTTTCTGAAAATAGACAAAAAACAGACAGATCTTTAGCAAGACTTACCAAGAAAAAGGAGAAAGGACCCAGATAAGTAAAATTAGAAATGGAAGAGGAGACATTACAACAGATAACAAAACATAAAAAGATAAAAGATAAAAAGAGACTACTATGAATAATTATACAACCAAAGTTTGAACAATCTAGAAGAAATGCATAAATTGTTAGAAACATACAACATACCAAGACTGAATCATGAAAAAATAGATAATCTGTACAGCCCAATTATTAGTAAGGAGTTTGTACAAGTAGTCAAAAACCTCCTAACAAGCAAAAGTCTAGGACTGGGTGATTTCACTAGTGAGTTTTACCAAAAACTTTATAGAAGCACTGATACCAAAAGAAAAAAGAGTAGAAGAGGAAGAAGAAGAAGAAGAGAAAGAAGAAGAAGAAGAAGAAGAAGAAGAAGAAGAAGAAGAAGAAGAAGAAGAAGAAGAAAAGAAGGAGGAGGAAGGGGGGAGGAAGAACATTTTCAAGTTCGTTTTTCCTGATAGCAATATCAGACAAAGACACTATGAGAAAATTACAGGCCAATATCCCTGATGAACATAGATGCAAAAATCCTCAACAAAATATTACGAAACCAAATTCAACAATACATTAAAAGAATTACACAACAAAATTGAATATTCAAGGAGGCAAGGGTGTTTCAGTATCATCAGAACTATTACTGTAATACACCACATTAACAAAATGAAAAATAAAAATCACATGACCACCTCTATAGATGTAAGAAAAGCATTTGATAAAATTCAACATTGTTTCATGATAAAATTTTTTTCCCAAATTTATTTTAATTTTTCAGTGTTACAAGATTGATTGTTCATGCACCACACCCAGTGCTCCATGCAGTACGTGCCCCTCTCGATACCCACCACCAGGCTA
>JAPYYJ010001612.1:0-13953 GCA_028533885.1 Nasua narica | reverse complement strand
AGTATGTGGTCTATTCTGGAGAAAGTTCCATGTGCGCTTGAGAAGAATGAGTATTCTGTTGTTTTAGGGTGGAATGTTCTGTATATATCTATGAGGTCCATGTGGTCCAATGTGTCATTCAAAGCTCTTGTTTCTTTATTGATTTTCTGTTTAGAAGATCTGTCAGCTACTGAGAGTGGCGTGTTAAGATCTCCTAGTATAAAGGTATTCCTGTCTATATGACTCTTTGTTTTGATTAACAGTTGGTTTATGTAGTTGGCTGCTCCTGTATTGGGGGCATAAATGTTTACAATTGTTAGATCTTCTTGGAGGATAGACCCTTTAAGGATGATGTAGTGTCCTTCTGTGTCTCTGACTACAGTCTTAAGCTTGAAATCTAATTTATCTGATATGAGAATTGCTAAAACTGGTGGAATTTTGATTGGAATGGCATTGAAAGGATAGATTGTTCTTGGCAGTATAGACATTTAACAATGTTTATTCTTCCGATCCATGAGCATGGGATGCTTTTCCACCTTTTTGTGTCTTCTTCAATTTCTTTCATGAGTGTTCTATAGTTCCTCGAGTATAGATCCTTTACCTCTTTCGTTAAGTTTATTCACAGGTATCTTATGGTTCTTGGTGATACCGTAAATGGAATCAATTCTCTAATTTCCCTTTCCATATTTTCATTGTTAGTGTATAGGAAAGCAATTGATTTCTGTGCATTGATTTTGTATCCTGACACATTACTGAATTCCTGTATGAGTTCTAGTTGTTTGGGGGTGGAATCTTTTGGGTTTCCATGTAAAGTATCATGTCATCTTCGAAGAGAGAGAGTTTGACTTCTTCATTTCCAATTTGAATACCTTTTATTTCTTTTTGTTGACTGATTGCTGTCGCTAGGACTTCTAATATTACGTTGAACAAGAGTGGTGAGTGTGGGCATCCCTGACGTGTTCCAGATCTCAAAGGGAAGGTTTGTCAGCTTTTTGCAATTGAGAATGATATTTGCTGTGGGCTTTTCATAGATAGACTTTATGATGTTGAGGAATGTTCCTTCTATCGCTATATTTAGAAGAGTTTTAATCAAGAACGGATGATGAATTTTGTCAATTGCTTTTTTCTGCATCTATTGACAGGACCATGTGGTTCTTCTCTCTTCTCTTGTTGATTTGTTCTATCACATGGATTGATTAGCGAATGTTGAACCACCCTTGCATCCCAGGGATATTCCCACCTGGTCATGATGAATAATCTTTTTAATGTGCTATTGGATCATATTAGCTAGTATCTTGTTGAGAATCTTGGCATCCATATTCATCAGGGATATTGGTCTGAAATTCTCCTTTTTGATGGGGTCTTTACCTGGTTTGGGGATCTGGGTAATGCTGGCTTGATAGAGTCTGGAAGTTTTCCTTCTGTTTTGATTTTTTGAAATAGGAGAATAGGTATTATTTCCTGAATAATTCCTTTACAGGAGAAAAGGTATTATTTTTTCCTTGAATGCTTGGTAGAATTCTGCAGGAAATCCATTAGGCCCTGGAGTTTTGTTTTTTGGGATGTTTTTGTTCACTGCTACAATCTCATTACTAGATATTGGTTTGTTCAGGTTGTCAAAGTCTTCCTGTTTCAGTCTTGGAAGATTATGAGTTTCCATTAATGCATCAATTTCTTTAGGTTGTTTAGCTTATTGACATATAGCTGTTGATAATAATTTTTGATGATTGTTTCTATTTCCTTTGGATTAGTCGTGATCTCTCTCCTTTCATTATAATTTTGTTAATTTGGGTCTTCTCTCTTTTCTTCTGGATGAGTTTGGCCAGTGGCTTATCTATCTTATTGATTCTTTCAAAAAACCAATCTCTGGATTCATAGATGCATTCCACTGTTTCTTTAGTTTCTAACTCGTTGATCTCTGCTCTAATCTTGATTATTTCCCTTTTTGTGCGTGGGTTGGCTTGATTTGTTGTTGATTTTCCAGGTGCTTAAGGTGTAAAGAGAAGTGGTGTATTTGGTATTTTTCAATATTTTTGAGTGAGGCTTGGATGGGTATTTATTTCCCGCTAAAGACCGCCTTTGCCGTATCCCATAGGTTTTGGGTCGATGTGTCTTCATCATCATTGGTCTCCATGAATTGTTTAAGTTCATCTCTGATTTGCTGGTTGATCCCCACATTCTTGAGCATATTGGTCATTAGCCTCCAAGTGTTTGAATTCCTTCCGAACTTTTTCTTGTGATTGAGTTCCAGTTTTAAAGCATTGTGGTCTGAGAAAATGCAGGGAATTATCTCTATTTTTTGGTATTGGTTGAGACCTGATTTGTGGCCTACTATGTGGTCTATTCTGGAGAAATTTCCATGTGAGCTCGAGAAGAATGAGTATTCTGTTGTTTTAGGGTGGATAGTTTTGTATATATCTATGAAGTCCATGTGGTCCAATGTGTCATTCAAAGCTCTTGTTTCTTTATTGATTTTCTATTTAGATGATCTGTCAGTTACTGAGAGTGGCATGTTAAGATCTCCTAGTATAAAGGTATTCATGTCATATGACTCTTTATTGTGATTAACAATTGGTTTATGTAATTGACTGTTCCTATATTGGGCACATAAATGTTTACAATTGTTTGATATTCTTGGAGGATATACCCTTTAAGAATGATGTAGTGTCCTTCTGTATCTCTCACTACAGTCTTAAGCTTAAAATCTAATTTATCTGATAGGATAATTGGTACCCCAGCTTTCTTTTGAGTTCTATTGGCATGAAAGATGGTTCTCCATCCTTTCACTTTCAGTCTGGATGTATCTTTGGGTTTCAAATGTGTCTCTTGTAGACAGCATATGGATGGGTACTGTTGTTTTATCCATTCTGCAGCCCTGTGCCATTTTATGGGAGCATTTAGGCCGTTCACATTGAGAGTGATTACTGAAAGATATGTGTTTATTGACATCATGTTGCCTGTGAAGTCCTTGTTTCCATAGATGGCAAATTTTTGTTCTAAGGCACTCATGTGTTCTTTCTGCTTTTATAAACCCCCCTTTAATATTTCCTGGAGTGCCAGCTTGGTGGTCACATAGTCTTTTAATCCTTGCCAGTCTTGGAAGCTCTTTATCTCTCCATCCATTTTGGATGTCAGCCTTGCTGGATAAGGTATTCTTGGCTCTATGTTCTTGTTGTTTAGTGCCCTGAATATATCATGCCAGCCCTTTCTGGCTTTCCAGGTTTCTGAGGACAGGTCTGACGTTATTCTGATAGGCTTTCCGTATGTAAGGAATCTCTTTCCCCTAGCTGCCTTCAGGACCTCCTGTCTAAAATTTTAACTTGCACATTTTAATATTATGTGCCTTGGTGTTTTTCTAGATTCATTGATCCTGGCAGGGGTCCTTTCTGCCTCTAGGACATGAACACTTGTTCCATTCCCCAGATTGGGGAAATTCTCATGTAGAATTTGGTCAGCTATATCTTCTAGTCTTCTGTCCTTCTCTACCCGCTCTGGGATGCCAGTGATTCTGACGTTCCAACGTTTCATGATGTCATTTATTTCCCTAAGTCTGTTCTCATGATTCTTGAGCAGTTTGTTCCAGCTCTCTTCCTGACCTTTCATCTCAACCATTTTATCCTCTAGGTCACTAATCTATGCTCTGTCTCCAAAACTCTAGCTGTTAGGGTATTTTAATTGGATTGGATCTCATTAATAGCACCTCTTACCTCTACTATACTGGGTCTCATTTCTACCCTTAGCAACTCTATAATGTTTTTTTCCATCCTAGCCATTGCCTGGATAATTGTCACCCTGAATTCCCTTTCTGACATACTGTTGATGTCCATGTCCAATAGTTCTGAAAGAGAGGGTGTAGTCTCTGGGTTTGTCTTCTGTTGTGTGTTCCTCCTCCTAGTGTTTCTGACGAGAAGTGGAGGAGAGGATGTAGAGCTGGATATATGGCCCCTGATCCAGGCAGGGTGCACCCTGGAGAATTTGGAGCAATTGGGATTTACCACCAAAAAGAAAGAATAAGGATAAAAAAAAGATAGAAGGAGAAAAAGGGGAAATCCCATCCAGGATGGGCCCCAAAACTAAGGTTTATAAGGTATGCAAACAAGCACAAACAAATATATAGACCAACACGAATTAATGACAAGAAGTAGAAGAACCTAGCAGAATGAACCCCAAGAATAAGATTTATGAAATACCAGAATAAAAGCAGATACGTAGAAACACTGACAGAGGGTTAAGATGGGAGGGTGGTTATAATTCCTCGCAGGCGAGGTAGGTTATTTCAGGTCCTCCTGGGTTTATAGTTGTATTAAACCTCTCATTGTATGGTTAAGTAGTTAAAAAAAATAAAGAAAAAAGAAATATGAAATCAAGTGAATACTAAAATAAAATAAAAAATATATATAGAGAGAATAAGAAGGAGAAAACAAAATCAAAAACAAAAAAAACTTGTATGTATGAAATATACAGGTTTGAGAGTATTACCAGGAGCTTAATATATTTATTTCCCCTGGCGTTAGGGGTTTAAAATTTTATGGGGACCCTTTGGTTATATTCCTTTTGTTTTTTTTCTGGTCTTCTGGTGGAGGGTCCTGTCATGTTGTTTTCCAGTCAATCTTGCTTGGGTTGCTCAGAGTCCACAGTCTCTCATGGTTCATCTCTCCCTGTGATTTCCCCCAATTTACCCTTCCTATCCTTCTCAAAATATCTTCTGTCTTCTTCCTGATGCTCACATGTAAGTGAAAGCATAGGATAATTGACTGCCCCCCAGTCAAGGGCCTGAGCTCTGTGGAAACCGTTTTCTCAGTCTTTTGCTCTCTGGAGGTTTTTGGCCTTTTGTAGCTTTTTCACCTTTTCAGGGAGTCCAAGCAATGAATCTGCCCAGAAGCACTGACCTCCAAGTTGCAGGAAGCCCAAGTCTCTGCTCCCCTCTGTGTGGTTTAGAACACACACTCCCCTCTGCGGAATTTCTGCTCACAGCGCAGCCTGTAGGAGGTGGCACGTGCCCCCAGCTGCCTTTCTGTGGCTCCGGAGTGTTGACCCGGGAGGCCTGTGGTGGGCTGAGAAAGTCGTGCCTCCAGCCGCCTTTTTGTGGCTTCGGGAGGGGCGCCCCGGAGGTTAGGCTGCTTGCCCGTGTTCTCTCTGCCCCCAGCTGGGATCACTCAGGCTCTGTAGTGGGCCGCGAATGTCGCCGTCGCAGGGGCACACAGAGATAAACTGTGGTTTGTGGACCACTGCAGACTCTCTAAAGGTGTTTGCAGGTGCGCGCCCGGCCCACAGGTTGTTGCAGAGAGCGGAAAGCTGTAGGTTCAGGAATCGCGGACTGGATCCCCCTACCAGTCTCACTTTGGGGTGCTCCTTCCTGGGAGTGTGGGTCCAAGCCAGTGTCCGCAAGCACCCCTGAAGGAGCAGAGCTGAGTTGGCTCCTTTTGCTTACACCCACCTCTTGTGTGTGGCGCCCCCCCCCTCCGCAGGACCTGCCTCTGGGAGGGTCTGAGTGTGGCTCAGCCCTCCCTTGAGCTAATTAGTCCAGAGGGCCTATGGGTTGGGTTTGGGTTAGCCAATAGGAATGCGGAACCCCTGCCTGGGAAAGAATATAAACCCCGCCTTTTACCTGACAAACTTGTGCACCAATTCTGGCCAGGGTGATAGGCTAGTTCAAACAGTTACTAAGCAACTTTCTGTGTGTTACAAACTCATTGGCCACTGGCCCCTCTAAAACTGTTGTGCTTTTTGAAACTCACTCTTTTTCTCTACATCATGACGCTGTGTCGGTGAGTGTGAGAGACAGAGCTCAAGCTAGCTTGAATAAAGGGCTCTTTTGCTTTTGCATCGGACTCAGCTCCCTGGTGGTATTTGGGGTTCTCAAAATCTGAGCATAGCACCCCTTTCCACTAGTTACTCCTCAGAACTTTTTGCCCTTTTTAAATGTTTTTAACGGACTCTATGTTAATGCTGGTCCCCTGCCACCGGGCACTTTCCTTTGGGGTATTACTGTCCTTGGTTAGCTTCTGGTGGTCCCTTCCCCTTTTGTTTATCCTCTGATATCAGTTTGAGTGTTCCCACTTTGCTTTGACCTTTCCACTGCTGTCTTCTGCTCTCGGAGAGATCACGGAGTAAGCAATCTTGCTCCTCAGGGTGATTTGATGGGTGTTCAGCGTGTTCTGGAAGATTTCCAGCTCACTTTTGGGGACCGGTTGCTGCAGGATCTCTTACTTCTCTGCCATCTTGCCCCCCTCCAAAAGATGAATCTTGATTATAAAGATCTACTCTTCTTAGAAGTGCTTAATGCTTGATCAAAATCAAAATCAACAAGATAGTCAACAACAAATTGTGGAGAGGATGTGGAGAAACAGAATCTTCTTACATTGTTGGTGGGAATGCAAGTTGGTGAAACCACTTTGGAAATCAGTGTAGAGAGATTCCTGAAGAAATCACAAATAGAGATACCCTGTGACCTTGCAATTGTACTATTGGATATTTACCCCATGGAAGAAGATGCAGGGTGCCTGGGTGGCTCAGTGGGTTAAAGCCTGTGCCTTCAGCTCAGGTCATTATCAGGGTCCTGGGTTTGAGTCCTACAGTGGGCTCTATGCTCAGCAGGGAGCTGGCTTACCCCTCTCTCTGCCTGCCTCTATGCCTACTTGTGATCTCTTTCTCTCTGTCAAATAAAGAAATAAAAAAAAAAAAAAGAAGCAGGTGCAGTACAAAGAAGGGCCACATATACCCCAATGTTCATAGAAGCAATGGCCACAATCACCAAAATGTGGAAAGAATCAAGATACCCGTCAACAGATGAATGGATAAAGAAGATATGGTACATATATACAAAAGAATAATCAATCTTGTAACACTGAAAAATTAAAATAAACATATTTGGGGAGGAAAAAAAAAAGAATATTATGCCTCCACCAGAAAGGAAGAATACCCAACTTTTGTATCAACATGGACGGGACAGGAAGCGATTATGCAGCGTGAAATAAGTCAAGCAAAGAGTCAATTATCCTATGCTTTCACTTACGTGTCAGCATCAGGAAGAAGACAGAAGACATTTTGAGAAGGATAGGAAGGGTAAATTGGGGAAAATCACAGGGAGAGATGAACCATGAGAGACTGTGGACTCTGAGCAACAAACTGAGGATTTTGGAGGGGAAGGGGTGCGGGGGGTTGGGCGAGCCTGGTGGTGGTTATTGAGGAGGGCATGTATTGCATGGTGCCCCGGGTGTGGTACATGAAGAATGACTCTTGGAATATGGAAAAAATAAAAGTATTGGGGGGGAAAAAAAAAAAACCCAAAATAATCTAATCATTTATTTAAAAAAAGAAAACAGAAGGGTGTTGAAGGACATGTGTGGAGATATAGGCAAGGGGCCATGGACTTATGTCTCAGAAAGAACACTCTGGAAAAACCGTCCTTGAACTGACACCTTTCAGGAAGATAGAACGTTTTCCAAATTCTCTGTGGAAGCCTGAGGAAAAGACTCCAGAGTTCACTCCAAGAAAGGACACGGTCTAGAAACGAGCTTTCAAAGGACCTCTTTTTTCACCATGATAGAAGCCTCTTCAAAAGTGTGTGTGGACATATGAAGAAAGGGCTGGATCCCTAATCTACCAAAGAACAATCTAGAGAAACCCACTCTCCAGCATCTTCCAAAGACTGTGTGTGTGTGGAAGCATAAGGAAAGCACCATGTTATAACGCTAAGAAAGAAGGCCATCTGGAAAACCACTTTTTTTTTTAAAGATTTTATTTATTTATTTGACAGAGAGAGAGATTACAAGTAGGCAGAGAGGCAGGCAGAGAGAGAAGGGGAAGCAGGCTCCCTGCTGAGCAGAGTCCAATGTGGGGCTCCATCCCAGGACCTTGAAATCATGACCTGAGCTGAAGGCAGAGGCTTTAGCCCACTGAGCCACCTAGGCGCCCCTTGAAAATTACTTTCAACTTACATCTTCTGTCATAGAGATGGATGGGTTCTCCAAAGTGTGTGTGAAAGCTGACTTTATTGTGAGAACCAAGTCTGCTGTGTAGAGAGAACGCACCTTGGAACTAACATCTTGATTCAAGAAGCTACAAGCGATTCCGAATATGTGTGTTGATGTGTAAGGAAAAGGCCTTATCCACTTCACTGTAAGAAACAACACTGGTGAAACCATCTTTCTCAAAACCACTCCTTTCACAAGATAGAGGGACTTTCCCAGGTGAGTCTGAAACCCAAGAAAAGTACAACATCCTAACATCATAGGACCTAGTATGTACAGAAGGCAAATTGAAACTACTGCTCTCTGGGTTCACGAAGGTAGAGGAGCCTTGTCCACGTATCTCTTCAGGTGACAGCTAGGTTACAGAATGATCATATGTCTGGTTAGCCAGCCATGGTCCTACACAGATAGAAAAAACAATCTGGAGGAACACAGGGGAAAGGAAGGAAGCATAAAATGAGATAAATACACAGAGGGAAGCAAACCATAAGAGACTGTGAACTACAGGAAACACACTTAGTATTCCTGGGTAGAGTGGAGGGCGAGGATGGGGCAATGAATTTGAGGGGGTGGAAACAGGCACTTGATGTCATGAGCACTGGGTCTGAGGTGGAACTGATGAATTCACTTAATTCTATCCCTGAAATACATAATAAAATCTCTGTTGAACAAATGGAATTTAAATAAAAAGAACAATCAATGAAAGGATACAATATAAAAAATCAAACACTATTTCATTATAGGAAAGACCCTGGTACAAAGAAATGATACATTTTTAGGAGATCTTGCCAAGCCAGTGAAGTTTGTGAAGAAAGTTCTCCAATACCCAAGAATTCCCACACTGGGCCCATGTGCTCATAGGATGAATGTGATGCTACCAAATGATTTGACTTCCATGAAATCTCCTGAGGGTTAAGATTATTTCAGGGATCCTTCATGTTTTGACTTTTGTTTTCTGAAATGGATTTTTTCTGAGAATTTCAGCTCATCTAAACGTCGCATTCTGTCCAGGTAATATTTTCCTTTCCCATTGACTTTCATAGAAATTAGGCATTGGATGACTCTCTCTACACTATGGTGCACTTCACTTGGGAATTTTTGATACCAGAAATGAAGAATCAAGACCATTTGGGGGATTTTTATTTTATATTTTTGTTGGTATTTTTTGTTTTCTTTTTCTTATAAGAAGAATCTTGATGATAAAGATCCATGCTTCTTAGAAATGCTCTAGGGAAGGGGCAAGATGGCAGAGAAGTAGGAGATCTTGTTGCAACCTGTCCCCAAAAGTGAGCTGGATATATACCAGAACACACTGAACACCCATGAAATCAGTCTGAGGAGCAAGATTCTTCACTTCTGGATCTATACTGGAGCAGAAGACAGCAGTGGAGAGGTAAAGCAAAGTGGGAACACTTGAACAAATATCGAAGGATAAACAAAAGGGGAGGGAGCCATCAAAAGTGATCCAAGGACAGTAATACCCCGTAGGAAAGTGCCTGGTGGTTTGGGACTGGCATTAACTTAAAGTCCGGTTAAAGACACTTAAAAAGAGCTAAAGGTTCTGAGGTTCTGAAGAGCAACTAGTGGAAGGGGGTGGTCGCGGGAAAAGGCCTGGGCCCATGCTTCTGGGAAGGACCTGCCTCAAAGAGAGACTGGTGGGGGGGGGGTTCAGCCCATGGTTCGCAAACCTGCAGCTTTCTGCTCCCTGCACCATCTTGTGGGCAGGGCACGCTCCTGCAAGCACCTTAGAGAGTCTGCTCTGGTCCAGGAGCTGGCAGCTTTTCCCTGTGCGCCCCACTCTCTGGATTGACTGAAAAGACATTTGTGGACTGTGGCAGGCTCTGGGCGCTCCCAGCCGGCCCCGGAGAGAACACAGGCTGGTGGTCTAATCTTAGACAGGAATCTGACCACACCACAGGTGGGCCTGGAGCCCAGAGGGCAGAGGAGTGAGCACGGAGTCCCCAAACTGCGCCAAACTGTCCCCAAAGTGCACACCACCTGTGATAGGCTCTGCTTTGAGCAGAATTTGGGAGGGGGGGGGGAGTGTGTGTTCTGGACCACACAAGGGGAGCAGACTGAGACTTCTCTGTGACCCGGAGGTACGTACAGGCAGATTCCTTGCTTGGAGTCCCCGAAAAGGTGAAAAAGCTACAAAAGGCCAAAAACCTTAGGAGAGCAAAAGACTGAGAAACCAGTTACCACGGAGCTCAGACCATTGATTGGGGGGGCAGGGGGACTCAACCCAAGCAAGATTGACTGGAAAACAAAATGGCAAGCCCCTCCCCCAGAAGTGAAGTAAAATAACAAAAGGACTATAACCACAGTATCCCCATAAAATTTTAAATCCCCAACACCAGGGAAAATTAATATATTTAGCGCGTGATAATACCCTCAAAACAGTATATTTCATAGATACAAGTTTTTTTTTCTTTTTTATTTTCTTTCTATTTTTTTATTCACTTGTTTTCACATTTTTTGGGTTTTTATTATAATTTTTTTTAAACTACTTAACATTACAACTAGAGGCTTAATAAAACAATAAACCCAGGAAGACCTGAAATAACCATCATCGCCCATGAGGAGTTATAACCACCTTTTCATCTTATCCTTCTGTCAGTGTTTCTATGTATTTGCTTTTGTTCTGGTATTATATAAATCTTATTCTTGGGGTTCATTCTGCTAGGTTCTTTTATTTCTTGTCATTTATTTTTGTTGGTCTATATATCTGTTTGTGTTTGTTTATATACCTTAGAAATCTTATTTTTTGGGCCCATTCTGGCTAGGATTTCCTCGTTTTCTCTTTCTATCTTTTTTTAATCCTTATTCTTTCTTTTTGGTGGTGAATCCCAGTTGCTCCTAAACCTTCCAGAGTGCACCCTGCCTGGATCATGGGCGATATACCCAGCTATACATCCTCTCATCCACTTCTCATCAAAATGACTAGGAGGAGGAACACCCAACGGAGGAAAAATCCAGAAACTGCACCCTTTCCCTAAGAACTATTAAACATGGACATAAACAGTATGTCAGAAAGGGAATTCAGAGTATCATTATCCAGGCAATGGCTAGGATGGAGAAAAACATTAATGATGATATAGAATCTCTAAGGGCAGAAATGAGATCCAGTAGAGCTGATGTAAGAAATGCTATCAGTGAGATCCAATCAAATCTAAGTAGTCTAACAGCTAGAGTTATGGAGACAGAGGATAGAATTAGTGATCTAGAGGATAAAATGGTTGAGAAGAAAGGTCAGGAGGCGAACTGGAGCAAACTGCTCAGGAATCATGACAACAGACTCAGGGAAATAAACAATGCCATGAAACGTTCCAATGTCAGAATTATTGGAATCCCAGAGGAGGTAGAGAAAGACAGAAGACTAGAAGATATAGCTGACCAGTTTGTGAATGATGATTTCCCCAATCTGGGGAATGGAAAAAGAGTTTGTATCCTAGAGACAGAAAGAATGCCTGCCAAGATCAATGAGTATAGAAAAATACCCAGATACATAATTGTAAAATTTGCAAATTATAATTTTAGACCAGAGGTCCTGAGGGCAGCTAGGGGGAAGAGATTCCTTTCATATGGAGGAAGACCCATCAGAGTAATGTCAGACATATCCACAGAAACCTGGCAAGCCAGAAAGGGCTGGCATGATATACTAGGGCACTAAACGAGAAGAACATGCAGTGGAGAATACTTTATCCGGCAAGGCTGACACTCAAAATGGATGGAGAGATAAAGAGTTTCCAAGGCCGGCAAGGTTTAAAAGAGTATGTGACTATGAAGCCAGCACTCCAGGAAATATTAAAGGGTGTTCTATAAAAGTAGAAAGAACTCATGAGTTATTTAGAACAGAAATTTTCCATGTATAGAAATAAGGACTTCACAGGCAACATGATGTTTATAAATACTTCTCTTTCAATAATCACTCTTAACATTAACGGCCTAAACACTCCCATAAAACAGCCCAGGGTTGTAGAATGGATAAAATGATAGGACCCGTCCATATGCTGTCTACAAGAGACACATTTGGAACCAAAAGATACATCCAGACTGAAAGTGAAAGGATGGAGAACCATCTTTCATGCCAATGGACCTCAAAAGAAAGCTGGGGTAGCAATTCTCCTATCAGATAAGTTAGATTTTAAGCTAAACACTGTAGTCAGAGATCCAGAAGGACACTACATCATTCTTAAAGAGTCTATCCTCCAAGAAGATCTAAAAATTGTGAACATTTACGCCCCCAACATAGCAGCAGCCAACTACATAAGCCAACTGTTAATCAAAAGAAAGAGTCATATTGATATGAATACCTTAATACCAGGAGATCTTAACACGCCACTCTCAGTAACTGACAGATCATCTAAATAGAAAATCAATAAAGAAACAAGAGCTTTGAATGACACATTGGACCACACGGACCTCATAGATATATACAGAACATTCCACCCTAAAACAACAGAATACTCATTCTTCTCGAGCTCACATGGAACTTTCTCCAGAATAGACCACATACTGGGCCACAAATCAGGTCTCAACCGATACCAAAAGATAGAGATGATTCCCTGCATTTTCTCAGACCACAATGCTTTAAAACTGGAACTCAACCAAAAGAAAAAGTTTGGAAGGAATTCAAACACTTGGAGGCTAATGACCAATATGCTCAAGAATGCGGGGATCAACCAGCAAATCAAAGATGAACTTATACAATTCATGGAGACCAATGAGAATGAAGACACATCAATGCAAAAGCTATAGGACACGGAAAAGGCAGTCCTAAAGGGGAAATACATAGCCATCCAAGCCTCATTCAAAAAATTGAAAAATCATGTATACACCAGCTCTCTTTACACCTTAAAGAATTGGAAAATCAACAACAAATTAAACCCCACGCACAAGGGAAATAATCAAGATTAGAGTAGAAATAAACTAGTTAGAAACTAGAGAAATAGTAGAATGCACCGATGAATCCAGAAGTTGGATTTTTGAAAGAATCAAGAAGATTGATAAGCCACTGGCCGAACTCATCCAAAAGAAAAGAGAGAGGACCCTAATTAACAAAATTATAATGAAAGGGGAGAGATCACGACTAATCCAAAGGAAATAGAAACAATCATCAAAAATTATTATCAACAGCTATATGCCAATAAGCTAAACAACCTAGAAGAAACAGATGCATTCCTGGAAACCCATAATCTTCCAAGACTGAAACAGGAAGAAACTGACCACCTGAAAGACCAATATCTAGTAATGAGATTGAAACGGTGATCAAAACCTGCCCAAAAAACAAGAGTCCAGGGTCTGACTGATTCCCTGGGGAATTCTACCAAACATTCAAGGAAGAAATAATACCTATTCTCCTGAAACTGTTTCAAAAAAAAAAGAAACAGAAGGAAAACTTCCAGACTCCTTCTATGAAGCCAGCATTACCGTGATCCCCAAACCAGGCAAAGACTCCATCAAAAAGGAGAATTTCAGGCCAATATCCCTAAAGAATATGGATGCCAAGATTCTCAACAAGATCCTAGCTAATAGGATCCAACAGCACATTCAAAAGATTATTCGTCATGACCAGGTGGGATTTATCCCTGGGATGCAAGGGTGGTTCAACATTCACAAATCAATCCATGTGATAGAACACATCAATAAGAGAAGAGAGAAGAACCACATGATCCTGTCAATAGATGCAGAAAACCATTTGACAAAATTCAGCAACCGTTCCTGATTAAAACTCTTCAAAGTATAGGGATAGAAGGAACATTCCTCAACATCATAAAGTCTACCTCTGAAAATCCCACAGCAAATATTCTCAATGGGGGAAAAAGCTGACAGCCTTCCCTTTGAGATCAGGAACAAGTCAAGGATGCCCACTCTCACCACTCTTGTTCAACATAGTACTAGAAGTCCTAGCGACAGCAATCAGACCAAAAGAAAGAAATAAAAGGGATTCAAATAGGCAATGAAGAAGTCAAACTCTCTCTCTTTGCAGATGACATGATAC
>JAPYYJ010001611.1:0-13953 GCA_028533885.1 Nasua narica | reverse complement strand
GGGACATGTTCTATAGTCTCAAGATTGGGTCTCAGTCTTTTCGTGAGCCTGTGTCACCAGACTGCGAACTTCCCAATTGTTCCTTATTCTTCCCCCTAGGTGGATCTGGATGGCTAAAGTAAGCTAGAGTTGGGTTTTTCCCTCTCCTCTTGTTACTTAGGCGCTGATGACACTTCAGCAGCCTAGGCACTAGGTTACTAATATCTCCTGAGGGCAGGCTTTGGCATTATTTGAAAACAGTCCTTCTCTCTTCTCCTGCTGGGAAGCATAAGGATGTTTTCTTCAATATTTTCTTCAAAATTTACTGTGGGAACCCGGTCGAGCTCCTGAAGGTAAATCTCACAATATTGGGACAGGGATGACCTTGTCTGGATACTCCTGAAATTTTTAACTCCCAGAGTTTATCACACTGCACCTTCAGTGATTTTTCAGTTTTGGTTCAGGAGTTTTTCTCAAGGTGCTCATTCCCGTGGTCCTTTCTGCTCCTGAGTTTCTGTTCAGGGAAGATTTGACTCCCTGTCTGCCTGTATTTTTCAGTCTTGGAGGCTGCTGCTTGCCCTGTGCTTCCTTCTCTGTAAGGATCCAATAAGAGTTACTGATTGTGTGTGTGTGTGTGTGTGTGTGTGTGTGTGTGTGCGCGCGCATGCGCGTGTGCGTGTGTGTGTTCAGTTCTTTTACTTGTTGATAAGACAGAGTGGTGTCTTCCAGGCTTCTCACCTATGGAGCTAGAAACCTGAAGTTTTCAATTGTTGTTACTTATTTCTTTTGTTCTCTTCCATAGTAGAGGATTTAGTCAGATATCTGATAACATATATTGTCTGTCTGTTGTTACAAGAGGGTCACTAAAAGAAATTCTTTTTTTTTAAGATTTTATTTATTTATTTGAACAGAAAGAGACACAGTGAGAGAGGAAACACAAGCAGGGGCAGTGGCAGGCAGAGGGAGAAGCAGGCTTCTTGCTGAGCAGGGAGCCTAATGTGGGGCTTGATCCCAGGACCCTGGAATCATAACCTGAGCAGAAGGCAGATGCTTAACCAACTGAGCCACCCAGGTGCCCCAAGAAATTCTAAATGTCATGTAATATTGCTTCATTCATCTTCATTTCCAACATCATCATAGAGACATACTACACAACCTCTAAAATACTCCCAATCCATCCTGCAACATCCTACTTTACCTTCTTTCTCAGTTTTGCTTTTGTCGTTGGTGTTTATAATCCCCAACGTCATTTTTCTGCTTCTTCCCAACTTACTAACCCCTCAGAAGTATTCTTGAACAGATAAACACATGAATGATTATCATTTTCCTACCCCAGAGTTCATCTATAAAGTGAGAAAATATTCACTAGACCTCTTGTTTCCAATTCAACTGCTCATCAGGAGCATCTGGAGAATTGAAGAAAAATAAAATTTTTGATAAGCCTCCTTTGTCTATCAATGTTAAAGTTCTGTATTTAGGTTCCAGGTATGTGTGTGTGCATAGAGATAGATATGTATAAATTACCATGTCATCCAAATATGCATAGATTAGTATTCAGGAATCACAATATGTATGACTTCTGGAGTCATACTGAGCCTTAAATATCTGTCTCCTATTCTTCATGCTTATGGCATTTTGTATTTTTCTTATCTCTTGAATAATAACCATTCCAATAAGTCCAAAATTTATCTTTTTCTCTTTATACACAGCACTCAATAGTATGAACAAAGTAGAACAATAATGAATGGAATGAATTTGGATTACTCTAAATCCATGTGCTATATCTTGAAAAAAATACAGTTTACCATACACTGATGTGTTGCAATATAAATAAGTTACATAGCCAAGATGAAGAAACTGAGCCTCAGAGAAGTTTAAATACTCGGTATCAGAGATATAATATAAAATTATGTCTCATGTCTTAAGAGTTCTCATCTAGTATCAAAACACATATATATGTATGTGTGATTATTACATATATATACTTAGTACTTCATTGATGTATAACTGATATGTAAAATGCTGTATGTATTTAATGTTCACTACTTGAAGAGCTTGGGGATAAGTATACACCTGTGGAAGCATCACTAGTATCAAGGTCATAAACATATCCAACATCATCAAGTTTCCTCAGTCCCCTTTGTAGCTCTCATTTTATAGTAAAAACAGCCTAAGATTTACTGTCTTGGCAGATTTTAAGTATGTTGCTAATTATAGGCTACTATGCCAGCACTTACTTGAATAGTTAAACATTGTATCCTTTGACCATAACCTCTCCATTTCTCCCATCCTTCAACCCCTAGAAACTACCCTTATACTCCTTAATTCTGAGTTTCTCTATTTTAAATAACTCATAGAAGTGAGATCATACACTATTCGTCCTTCTGTGTCTGACCTATCTTTTAAATAACTCATAGAAGTGAGATCATACACTATTGGTCTTCTGTGTCTGACCTATCTACTTAGCAAACATCCTTCAGGTTCATTCATATTGTTACAAATGGCAGGATTTCCTTCATTATGAAGGTTGAATAATATTCTGTTGTATGTGTATGCCACATTTTCTTTATTTGTCTTTCCATAAACAGATATTTTAAAGTTGTTTCCATATCTTGGATATTGTGATTAATGTTGCAGTGAACATGGGAGTGTTCCTCCCTGATCCTGATTTCTATTCCTTTGGATAAGTACCACGAAGTGATTAAGTGATTGCTAAATCAAATGGTAGTTTTATTTTTAATTTTTTGAGGCATCTCTATACAGGTTTCCATAATGACTGTACCAATTTCCATTCCTATAAGCAGTGCACAAGGGTTCCCTTTCTCCACATCCTTTTTTTTTTTTTTTTTTAGTAATAGCCACTCTAACAGGTCAGAGGTTGTAACCAGTTGTAGTCCTTATTTGCATTTGATAAAATATCCATACTATCTGAAGAAATCCAAAGATTCAGTGCAATCCTTATCAAAATACCAAAATACCAACAGAAGTAGAAAAAACATTTCTAAAATTCATGAAGTACCAAAAAAGACCTCAAATATGCAGTAATTTTGAGCAAGAGGAGCAAAGCTGGGGTGATCATCCTTACTGATTTCAAAATATATTACAAAGCTAAAGTAACTGATCTGTATGGTATTGGTATAAAAACAGACATAGAAAGCAATGCAACAGAGTAAAAAGCCCAGAAATAAACTCACACACATATACTCAATGGATCTTCAACAAAAGCATCAATACTACACAATGGGAAACGAGAGTCACTTCAACAAACTGTGTTGGGAAAATGGTTTAACCACATGCAAAATAATAAAATCTGACACTTGTCTTACACAATGCACAAAAGTCAAACTCCTAAAAGAAAATGTAAGGGTGAAGTTTCATGACATCGTGCGTGGTAATGATTTCATGGATATGACACCATAAACTCAGGCAACAAAAGCAAAATTAAATAAGTGGCAATACATCAAATTAAAAATCTTCAGCACAACAAAGAAAATGATCAACAGAGGGAAAAAGCAGTTTACAGAATGAGAGGAAATTTTTGCACATCACTTGAACATACATTCTCCAAAAAAAGACATACAAATGGCCAACAAGCCAATATGAAAAACATACTGAATATCACTAATCATCCAGTAATGCAAAACTAAAGCATCATTCTAAATTAGACACCAAAGGAATCTGTGTATTCAGTAAATAATAATACGTAGTGAATTATCCAGATTTATTTTATTCTTTATTGGTGAGTAAATCACCATGTCTCTATTTTGAAAGAGAAGATAATTGGAGCATATTCCCCTTGGGGCATCTCCCGTGGTCTCAACAACAGTCAAGTTAATGTATATAAGCAATCTAAATTAATCATATTGTGGTGCATCTAACCTTGACTTTGTTTTTGCACAGGTAAGAGAAAGTTTTAGGTCAGTTGCGGAATGTTTTCAGAGGTGGGATCTAAAATATCAAAGTCAAACATGTTATGAAATCTCCAATACTAAACACTGTAGGTCGTTGCCTATTGCACAGGTGAATAAATACAACAAAGAAAATGGAAACGAATGAATTTATGTTTGTAGAGTTAAGTAAGAATGCTCCAAATTGAGTCTATGTTTTCATTTTCCTGACAGAAGACAAGCAGTTTAAAGCAAGAGCAATCAGAAAATGTGTCACTAGAGGGCAAGAAAACATTTGACCTATTCACTACCTGGGGAACTTATATTTTGCTATAATGAGAAAAAACAATCAATTATCTTTTTTATTTTGCTAGCTTTGTGAGGTCAATACCACCTGGAATTATTCTATTTCCTAATGTTTCTCTAGTCTCAATGTTTAGGCATTATCTAAATATTTATCAAAAATCATATTTTATTCTACTGGAGGTGGCATGTGAGGAGGTCACTTATAGAGTGAAGCTATGGCGTAACTGGATATAGTGGAAAATGAGAAAAGTGCATGTATGCTGAGTGGCAGGTGGGAGTGAATCTGGGCTTTGAGACTCCTAGGCTGTGAGAGTTGCTATAAGCTTGAACTAAAATAATACACTCCAAAGTCTGTTCCTACTACATGTGCTCCAACCACGGCTGATGCTTTTCTTCTCTTTTGCAGTGTTTCAATGTTGAGCTAAATGTATTTAGAATTTTCTGCGCTCTGTTACAGTCATATCTTCAAAGGTGTCTTTATCTTAATTTTGACAGGTGAAGTTGTATTAAATTCTTTAGGAATCATAGTCATTTTCTCTATATAACTCTGAGTCCTTTCAATATACTCTAATGTTAACTTACATATATCCAGTATGAGTTTTATTTGGACATCTAGTAGAAATTCCTGTTTCAAGAGAAATCTAGCTACAGTTTTTTTGTTTTTTTGTTTTTTTTTGACAGAGAGAGAGAGAGAGATCACAAGTTGGCAGAGAGGAGGGCAGAGAGAGAGGGAGAAGTAGGCTCCGTGCTGAGCAGAGAGCCCAATGCAGGGCTCGATTCCAGGACCCTGAGGTGATGACCTGAGCCGAAGGCACAGGCTTAACCCACTAAGCCAACCGCCTACCCCTCTAGCTAAAGTTCTTAACAGTATAGACTTTCCCTATCTTACCTACCCAAGTAAACTTGAGCCCACAGTAATGTAGCTAATTGAATTGTGATGAAGTGTGTGTTTTGGTACAAGCAGATCCTACAATTCAGAAACTTCTTTACTCTCTAAAGCATAATCCAGAGACTTAAAGAGTAAGAAAAAAATAATTAAAATAAGGGTTATTGGATTTAATCCCGAGAGAATAATGTTTTCATGTGTATTAAAAATAACTAAAAGAATATATCATATGTAGCTGAAGAATGAAATAGCCAGCTCAGGGTTCTGGAAATGTTTATTCTTCAGTGATAATTTATTATTTATTTATTTAAAGATTTTATTTATTTATTTGAGATAGAGACAGTGAGAGAGAGCAAGAGAGGGGAGAAGGTCAGAGGGAGAAGCAGACTCCCCGTGGAGCTGGGAGCCTGATGTGGGACTTGATCCCAGGACTCCGGGATCATGACCTGAGCCGAAGGCAGTTGCTTAACCAACTGAGCCATGAAGGCACCCACTTCAGTGATAATTTAAAACATTAATTTCATGACACAATATTTGCTAATGTTTTAAAATAAGTACATCTGATTACGAACATTCAATTATATGGCCATATTATATTTGCTTTATGTATTTATTGCTTTATACATTTAATTAGTCTGCCTGACTGTATATTATTATATTATTTTGTCTGCTTCTTACTATTTTGAAGAGAAGTAAACTTTGGAGAGAAAACCTAACATCACACATGTCTTTTACTCATGAATCTGACTGACGAATACATATTTTCAGATTCTAAATCCTATGCTTGTTTTGAACAGGATATATCATTGAACTGATGTCAAGAATTGCATTGGGGCTGAAATTTTTCAAAGTTTATATTTCATTTCTTTTATTTGTAGCTTTGACCTCATAAACTCTTTTATCCCTTGTCTAAATAAGCAATTGTCTCAATGTCTTAATACTCAGGTCACGCTATTCCCTATGGCTTTTTAAAATAAGAATAAAAAATATATGGTTTTCCCAATCAAGTTATTAAAGCATTTTAATTAAATTATACATTTAAAATAATCTTATAATATTAGAGCCATTCAAAAATATTCAGTTAGAGCATAAGCTTCAGGGTTCTAATTTGTTTTACCAATATTTTTATTTTTAATACATAAGATTCTATCTAAAATCTGTATTCTTGATGTTTTTATTTCAGTGTTTTTTTGTTTTCTTTCTCTTTAATCTTTTCAGTAATTCTATGAAAATGTTTTCTGCTGATACTGACAATTTTTTTAGGCATTCCTGATTTTGTCTTTTTCAGAAGGTTATTGTGCCTCCTTCTGCTTCCATCACTATTTCTGATCCAAATGGCACTCTTTCTTACTGATGGGATGCATGTCAATATATTGAAATAAGGGCTTGACTTACATTATGGATTTAAATAGAGTACACATTTTTATTTTCAGAAAATCATATGTGCTCAAGACTGACTTAAATTTCATATGAATGAGTATGTTAAACAAAACTAAAAGGAAGGGAAGAAGGAAAGAATGGAGGGAAAGGGAGGAAGGAAGGAAGGAAAAGAAAAAAAGAAAGAAAGAAGAGGAAGAAAGAAAGAAAGCAAAGAATGACTTCAATGAGATATGAGAGACTCTTAACTATAGGAAACAAACCGAGGATTGCTGGAGGGGAGGTGGGTGGGGGGATGGAGTAGCAGAATGATGGGCATTAAGGGGAGCACATGGCCTTATGAACACTGGGTGTTAAACACAACCAATGAATAATTGAACTCTACATCAGAAACTAATGATGCACTCACTATATGTTGGCTAATTGCATTTAAATTAAAAAAAAAAACTTATCCTCTAACTTGTGAATATAATTGACTAATAATTGAAACTCTGGATTCAAGTATAAGTTTGACTCCTAATTTTTTAATGATTATCCAGGAAATTGAATTGAATTGAATTATCCAGGAAAGATTTCTGCTATTTCTTTTTTCATTTTTTCTTACTTTTTTGCTCTTTAATATTTTATGTCTTGGTGTAAGCATTGTTTATTTTTGGTGTTATATTTTATTTCCTTTTTATAATGAACAGCTTACTTGTAACTCTTAGATCATAAATATATAGTTGTTATTTTATTAGGTAATAAACAATAACTAGACAAGAATACTACTTTAAAAACATAGATTTTCAGAATAATTCTTTCCTTTTTCACCCCAGTTTTTGAAGGAGTCAAAAATCATATAGAATTTAGATATCCAGAAGTAATAAGTATGACCACTTATCTAAGCAAAATAGGACAATGGAATGTTAAGTATTTGAGAAATAGATCTGAATGAAATATAAGTTGTCATATAATTGCATAATTCAATCATATCCCATCATCCTGAAAAAATATTGTTTTTTTCAGATACACTCAAGATCTTACAGAGTTAGAAAATTTTTAGAGATTAGCTCACAAAATGTTACCACTCAGAAGGCTGCTATTCTCTAGAACCAACCTAATTTAACACGTTCTATTTTTAACATAATTTTAAATATTCAATTTTATTAATGTATTTTATAATTCAAAACTTGCCCCAATATTGTAAAATAAATATTAGCATTCCCATTCTACAGGTGAATAGATTATGGCAGATTATTTTACACAACTACGAAAAGGTCTAGAATGCTGAGATTTTATTCCAGTGTCTGTACATTGATACACTGTTTCATGTGTATAGATGTCAAAGGAAATTATTTTTACCCAATCATACAGTGACTTTGAAAACAGCTTATAAAATGCAGTGGCAAATTAACCAGTTGGCCTGACAGTTTTAGCAATGAGAGGAATTCAGTCAGTGAGTGGATACCTGTATTTTCCCCTTGATTTTGCAGTAAGTGGCATGAACACTTGAATATCTTGTCATTGCCTGCAGATCTACAACTGGGAAATTTTACATTGCCAGAAAATAAATATGAGGACATAGCGCATGTCTCTTGAGTTAAAATATTGAGTCACAACGTTGTTTATTCTTTTTCTAGTTAATAGATTATTATTTTATGGATATCTTCAAGTTTGTTCCCTGAAGTGTCAACATGGAAAACGTCACTGAAGTTACTACATTTGTACTGAAGGGCTTCACAGACAAACCTGAACTACAGATCGCCCTATTCTTCCTGTTTCTAACAATCTACCTCTTTACTATGATGGGAAATTTAGGATTGATTGTATTGGTCATTGGGGATTCTCGGCTCCACAATCCCATGTACTATTTTCTGAGTGTGTTATCATCTGTGGATGTCTGCTATTCTTCAGTGATTACCCCAAATATGTTAGTAGATTTTATGTCAAAGAATAAAGTCATTTCATTCCTGGGTTGTGCAACACAGATGTTTCTTGCTGTTACTTTTGGGACCACAGAATGCTTTCTCTTGGCTGCCATGGCTTATGATCGCTACGTGGCCATCTACAACCCTCTCCTCTATTCCGTGAGCATGTCACCCAGAGTCTACGTGCCACTCATCGTTGCTTCCTATGTTGGTGGCATTTTGCATGCTTCCGTACACACAGTGGCCACGTTCAACCTCTCCTTCTGTGCATCCAATGAAATTAGGCACGTCTTTTGTGACATCCCTCCACTACTTGCCATTTCTTGTTCCGACACCCACACAAACCAGCTGCTGCTCTTCTACTTTGCTGGATCTATTGAGATAACCACCATCCTGATAGTCCTGATCTCTTATGGTTTCATTGTGTTGGTAATTCTGAGGATGCATTCTGCTGGAGGGAGACGGAAAGTTTTTTCTACATGTGGTTCTCACCTAACTGGAGTGTCAGTTTTTCATGGTACAGTTCTCTTCATGTACGTGAGACCGAGTTCCAGCTATGCTCTGGACCATGACATGATTGTGTCGATATTTTACAGCATTGTGATTCCCATGCTGAATCCCATCATCTACAGTTTGAGGAACAAAGATGTAAAAGAGGCGATGCAGAAAGTGTTTAGGAAGAATTGATTTATCCATAAACTATTTTTTCATGGAAAAAATGAAATTTAAAAAATGAGAGTGATATTCTGTACTTCAATATCAAGAAGATATGATGAAAATGTTTGTTTTAGCTTATTAATGTGTTTTTGTTCTCCCTGGATATTTTATTTTATTTTTGTTATTTTTTCTCCCTGGGTATTTAAAAATAAAGATCATAGTCAATCCTCTACTGACACTGTTTTCATATGCAGATAATGTGTATCATCCATTTGTTTTTTAATATGTTCCTGCTGATATATGTACACACACACACAAACACACACATATATGTTTTGTATAAGCTATACTGATGGATACAACATGAATGCACACAAAGTTGTCCATGTATGCAACTTTACTTTAGAATGTTGTAAATTATTTTCTTTCCTCTCTGTATCACTTGAATGCATAGAGGACAATATTTGCGATTATAAATAACATAATTATATCTGACTAACTTGATAAACTATCATCTAATTAGTAGCACAGCTGTATCTCACGTAACCCCAATCCAGTTTCCATGGAGTCTTTGGTTCAGACTCTAGTTCCAAGCACTCTGCTCCAGCCTTAGGGCAACATATTGGCAGCAATCTAATACCAGACTCTGGTTTAAGGATCACAGATAATATGTTCAAATCCCTGGAGTTACTAACATGCTGCTTGTGATGGTTCATTTCTCCCCTTGTTATTTTGTTCAGAGCACGTGCATTAAACCTGCTTTAATTTCTCACAGAAAACAAAGTCTAAGCCTTAACATGTATGAAGATCATACTTACACTCAAGAGTGACAATAAAAAGCACAATCCAGAAAGTAAGGCATAATTGGCTGGCACATTTGGTTCTTCACACAGCTAAACCCAGCTTATCCCTATGGGATCCTTGAAAGCCTGGCCCCAGCTTAGCTTTTAGATCTGTTTTCCTTTGACCTTCACCCTCTGATGGCCTTGCAGATGCCACCACTCTTCAGTGCCCAGGACCAAGAACGAAGGTACAGAAAAGAGCCCCTTCTATTGCTTGCTTTGCCTTCCTTCCAGCAAGTGTCATTGTCATTGCAAAGATGTCTCTTCAAGGACAATTTTATGTTGTGATGTTCTCCCTTCTTTCATTTTTGTATATTTTTAGTCATTATTTTGTGAGAACTATTTTCTTCAAGGAGTGTCTATGTTCTTTAATTCCAATGAGACCATCTCTTTAGAATTAGAGTCCAGCCTAAAGATATTTCTCTAACGTGGGATTAGTAGGTCTAAATAACTGCTCACCAATTCTTATATAAAGCATCTCTTACCATCATATATTCCCACCACAGTATCTGTGCATTTATTTTTCTCCTATTTACAAGGCTTTCCCCACTGCTCTTCACATAGTTCCTCTCCTCAAATGAAAAAACTAAACTATGTTCACTGATATTCATTATCCTTCCATATCTAAACCACGCAAATGAAAAGTGACGGTGTGTGTGTGTGTTTATGATTCAGCATTAAAGAGATCCTTAAACACAACTCATTATCACAAAAATTATATTTTATGCTTTAAAATTAAAAGTTCTAAGTGAAAAAAATAATCACAAATATAGTAAAAGAAGTAACTGTAAACTCGAGGAAATAAATGTAATTATGAATTTGGTTGAATTAATAAATAATAGACTAAAATTCCATAGAATTATAAACAAAGAATATACACAGATAATTACAAGAGAAGAAAATTCTTTAGGCCAATGCATATATGTTACTTTAATAACAATTAGGAAAATGTGAATGTAAAATCATATAAAACACTTTTACACACTCATACCACTGACCAACATCAAAAAGTCTGGGACTATCAAGTGATTGTGAGCACATAAAGGAAACATTAGCATTCTGCTGGTAGGAATGTGTGTGTGTGTGCCTTTCCTACAAATATTTGGAAAGGCAAAAATTTTGTGAGCCAGTAATGGTCTTATTCTGTCTTATAATTTTATCTATTTGACCAAAGTATGTTTTTATGTAACATACTCAGAATTTAGGAAATGGAAAATATATCTTGTGCAATAAATAATAAGGTTCAAATGAGAGATTAAACTGTAAAATAAAGTGTCAATAAAAATGGAACATGCAAAACTACTTTTTTAAATTTACAATGATATAGGAATGCTAAATAGATGAGGAATTTCACAGACCTGATGAAGGAACGAAAGTACTGTTAACTGAGCAAGGTACAGACTATCTTTGGCCACATGACAGACAATTGACAATTTATAGAGGAAGCAACAACACAAGCTTTGTGTGAATACTTGAACCCTAGAAAGAACTTCAAGGATTTCAATTCATTCTCATGAGTAACAAAGGTTGTATAAAAATCTTTGGTATTTGCTCTTTATGATCCATAATTTGTCTGTTACTTCAAAAATGATAGTGTCTAAAATGTACCACACCCATGTTAGATAATAGGAATACCAGGATGAAGAAGAAACAGTGTATCCTTCCCTAAAGTAGTGAATATTCTAGGGAATGATAAGTAAGTTGTCACTGTTTTTTTATCAAAGTTAAAATCACATTAAAGATGAATGGCACAGCTGAAGAAAAAAACATCTTTTATTTCAGAATATAAATATTATATTCACTCACTCATTCATCATTCATTGTCTCAGTCAGCAAGTGATCAAATATATTTTGAACACCTACTCTTTCCTGGGTATTATTTTACAAGCTATTAATACAAAGACAAATTATCTAGACATTCCCATTTCACTTATAAAGCATACAGACCAGAAAATCTGACACAAGAAGTAAAATAAAATGATATCAATATTTAATTATAATAATTATACATGTGTAAGGAAAGATCAAAAGATCATATGAAGGAGCACCTGCGTGGCTCAGTCGGTTAGGTGTCTGCCCTTAGCTCAGGTCATGATCCTGGGGTCCTGGGATCCAGCCCCACGTAGAGCTCCCAGCTCTGTGGGAGCTGCTTCTCCCTTTCCCTCTGCCACTCCCTCTGCTTGTGCTCTCTCTCTTTCTCTGTCTCTCTCTGTGTCAGATGGATAAATAAAATCTTTTTAAAGAAAATCTCATATGAAAAATGCATTTTCCATCAGATAATTTTAAAGGCCAGCAATAAGACCGGGTATATGATGGGTACCTTCAAATTTCAATAAAATAATTGATAGTCTTCTTACAATGATGCACGTTTTACACTTACGGTGTATACCACGTGTTTCTTATGACAAATGCACCAGGGCTTCTTCTGGATCAAGATGGAAGTTCTGTTCCCAACATTCACAGTAAGATGGAACATGGGGGCCAGAATCCTGGGCTCTCTAACTGTTGGATTTTCTCCACCTCAGGGTCAGTAGCCACACTTGCCAAACATTACAGGGGACAATTCAAAAGAAACAAACACACAAAGGGTAGAATCATTGCATGCGATTGTTACTCAGTAGGATCATCTAAGCAAATCCCTAGGCTATCCCCACATTTTAACTCTCTGGGTGCAATTCTTGTGTGGAAACTTGCATAATTGGTCTTTCTTTCCCTGAGGAATCAGAACTTTATTTGGGAATTCCTGTTTTCCTGTGTAGGGACTGAGCCCATAAACAAGTTTACTCCAGTGTGCAGCTCTTCAGGGACTTCAGACACATGGAAATCTCTTCAGTGTGCCTCCTGCAGAACCTTCACAGTGGGTCTCAGCACATCCCTGGACAGGTAGGTTCACCCCAACAATTTACTGAGTACTCATCCTGGAGGTGAAGACCATGTATCTTGGGAGCTTTATGGATTCAGAACTGAAATATCTTTTCTGTTCTCTTCTGGGGACTTGAATCTCTGTTCTCTGAAGGCTAAGTGGAAGGGACAGGGAAACGATTCAAAACATGGTACCCAGCATCCCTGCTGATAAATTAGACGGTGCGAGTGTTTCTACAGAGAAATGAAGAGTCCTTATGAGGATTCTGTTTCACTTTAGGATAAAGAGAAATATCTCTGTGTTAGAGCTGGCAGAGCTGATGTTTTTGAAGGCACTTTCTACCAGACAGGATGTTTCATTTTTTCCCCCTCTAATATGTTCATTTTATCTTTTCAGTGTTACAAGATTAATTGTTCATGCACCACACCCAGTGCTCCCTGCGATACGTGCCCTCCTAAATACCCACCACCAGGGTTGCCCAACTCCCTACGCCCTCCCCTCCAAACCCCTCAGTTTATTGCTCAGAGTCCGTAGTAACTCACAGTTCATGGCCCCGTCTGATTTCCCCCCATTCACCCTTCCCTTCCTTCTTACAATGCCCTCCATATTTTCCTCATGTAAGTGGGACCATAATATAATTGACTCTCTCTGCTTGACTTATTTCACTCTGCATAATCTCTTCCAGTCCCATCCATGTTGATACAAAAGTTGGGTATTCATCCTTTCTGATGGAGGCATAATATTCCATTGTATTCCATGGACCGTATCTTCTTTATCCATTCATCTGTTGAAGGGCATTTTGGTTCTTTCCAAAGTTTGGTGATTGTGGCCATTGCTGCTATGAACGTTGGGGTACATGCTATGAACATGGCCCTTCTTTGTACTACATCCAGATAGAAAGCTTCTTAAGTGATTTGAAATATCTGATTTCTTCCCAAGATAGATCTCCTAAATTGTTTAACATCAAGAAAAAGAAGTTTCTCCCCTTCTGGATGTTCACATTGCCCAGAGCAACAAACCCTATGATGGAAGTTTCCCTGATGTCAACCAGCAGGCTTTCAGATGCTGGTGGACAGTGACAGCTCATGTCAATGTGCACTTTGTCCCAAACACAACTCAAGCTTAATTAAGTTTAAGACATGTTGTATAGTTAGAGACTGATAGAATATCCATTGAAATCATCTCAGAAGATATTTGTAAATATTTTCACTCTTATTTTTCAGCCTAATTTTAATATAAATGATTAATA
>JAPYYJ010001610.1:0-13955 GCA_028533885.1 Nasua narica | reverse complement strand
GGCGGGCATTTCTTGAAAGCTCGCTGGACTTGAGTCTAAGTGCTTCACAAGTCTTAGCTTGTTTCTGCCCCGAGATCCCTGAAGTGACGCCCATTTTACTGGTGGGGAAACTGAGGCCTGGAGCTTCTCCATACATTACATACATCTCCATACATTACATAGTGCTTCTCCATCAGGCACTTCTCAAAGCCCCCTCCCCTCCAAGAGTCTCTGGGTTTTCACCCCCAGGGGAGGGGGAAATGCAGGCTGACCCTCAGTTCTTGGGGCGTTGGCGGGGGGACCGCTGGAGCCCAGCCCTTCTCCCACGTCCCACAGTGGTCAGTGGCAGAAGCAGGACAAGAGACCCCCTCCCCCACTCGGCCCCTCCGTACTGTTCCGGGCAGCGGTTACTTCTAGCTGTTTCAGATTCTGCACAGCGTCCCAGTCTGGGGAGGAGAGAAGAGGAGGGACAAAGATGCATTTCCAGGTGCCCCCAGCCGCCCACACCCCACCTGTCAGCCGGGGATGGAGGCCTTGGGCATACCCTGTGGGAGGTGTGGAAAGGGTGGACGGGGTGGGGAGCTCTCGAGGGTGGGCACCAGGGGCTTGGGAGGGGCTGGTCGGGACAAGGTGGGAGACACGATGGGAAAATCGGACTGCAAGGGGTGTGCTGGGCTCCCCGGGGTGGGGGAGTGGGCTTCTGGGAAGGAACATAACAGGGAGACCGCACGGGGCTGGGGGTGCCCTCACGCCAGAAGAGAAGCAGGGTCAGCAGCCCGGCCCACAGCAGGATGGTCGCCAGCCCCAACAGCGCCAGCTGCACTCCCCGCCCACAGCATCGCCGCCTTCTGGAAAACTTTGGGAACTCTGCTGGGTCTGGGGAGAGCATCATGGGGCGGGGGAGGTTGAGACTGGGCTTGGCCATGCCTGTCTCCCCATCACCCAGAGCCCCGAAGTCCTGGGAGCCTGTCCCAGGTTCTAAGGCAATGGATCTCAGAGAACCCCCAGCCTCCTCAGTGCGCCTCGTCTGTCATCTGTCATGTCCACCAGCGAGCACCCTGCTCCCCGACTCTGTCCCCCCTGCATCTGCACATCTCCGACTCTGTCCCTCCGGCCATCCACACCCACGTCTGCCACACCTGCCCACACCCTGGCAGCCGGCAAGCCTGACTGGGGACCAGGTGACTGTCCAGAAAGACGGGCTCAGGACCAGGAGCTGAGACCCTTCCTCCACAGACCCCTCATCCGATGGCCAACCCCCACCCAGATCTCACCCGTGATCCTCTTCCCTTTTATGGGTTCAGCTACCCCCTCACGCGGCCATGCTAGATCTCCAGCCTCGTGCCCAGAAATCTGGGCTCGCCTTCCCTTTGGACCGCCAGCCCTCGCCCCGGTTCCGGCCCAACACGGGACACCGGGTCTCAGTTCTTTCTGAATATCTGAGCTCTTCCCCAGCCTTTTTCCTGGATGTCAGACCCCCCTGGGGGCCTCACCCCAATCCCTGGGTCCCCTAAGACTCTACCTTGTGCCCCCACTGTGGGTCCGGGCCCCCTCCCCTCACCCTGGCTGTGAGGAGGATTCATCACGCCGAATTCCCCTTGTTCTGAGTCTCCGGTCTACTTGGCTTCCAATTCTTTTGGGCTCCCAGCATCCCCAGCTGGGGCGTTTTTTTTGTTGGAGGGCGTTGAGTCAGGGAAGGGAGGGACTTGTGGCTTCCCTCTCCGGCCTGGCTCTGTGCCCAGAAGGCCAGTCAGGGCTCACCTCCCCGCTGGCCCCTGGCTGGGCCTTCTTCCCAGAGAGAGACCCAGGAGCCCCTCTCCTCTCCTGGGTGAAAGGTAGGGGGTCAGGTGCTTGTTTTGCCAATGTCAGCTCCAGAGAGTCCTCTCACCTGAGTATGAATGCTCCTCCATGGCAGTCTTGCTTGGATTCTCCCGGTGACGGGCTGCTCGTTACCTGACAAAGCAGGCAATAGCTTAACAGTTAATATCTCTGGCTGGGATCTGGGTTCTAATGAGCAGGAAGGTTAGATGTCAGGCTCCAGATAGCATCTGGGACCTGAGCAGCTCAGTGACCATTGGCTGATTTCGTTGAGCCCACGGCCAGCAGTCAGTGCTGCATTTAACTGGGAGATGCAGCTGGAATGGAGGGTCACAGGCCTGGGACCAGAGGTGGTTGCCCCAGAGTCTGGCACACGCCAGGTACACAGCAGGTGCTCCATAAATGTGGCAAGCGACTGAACCTCAAAACCGACTTCCTCATCTATAAAAGCCAGTGTTAAGGATACCTATGCCCTGGGGCGGTGACGCGCTCCTCATGCATATGTAAAGTGCTCTGAACAAGGGCTGGCACATAGCGCCGAAAATAGAATCTGCTTGGTCCTATTGCTGCCTGTGCAACCTTGGCCTGGGACTCCACCTTTCTGAGCCTCAGTTTCCCCTCTATAAAATGGGAATGGTGATCGCACCCAAGTCAGGAGATCGTGGGAGGATCAAATGAGATGATAATGTGTGGGAGGCTTTCAGCGAGGTGCCCCGCGCACACAGTGGGCCTTCAGATCCTAAACGTTTATCAGGCATCTGCTGGGGCTGCGGAAACTCCACCGCGAGACCTCAGCTTACTCCTCCGCCAACCCCCCAAGGCATCTTTAGAGTCTCTTGACTTTGGGGTGCCCGGGTGGGTGTCCGACTCTTGGTTTCGGCTCAGGTCGTGATCTCAGGGTTGGGAGATCCAGCCCCAAGTTGGGCTCCGGGCTCAGCGGGGAGTCTGTCTGGGAGTGTCGTCCTCTTCCTCGGCCCCTCCCCTAGCTTGTGTGCCCACCCCCCACCGCCTCAAATAAATAAATATTAAAAAGTCTCTTGACTTTAAAGACTGTGCCAACGACGGTGAGTTTGGGGCTCAGACAAGCCTCTTGCCTGGGGTTACAGGCTGCCTCTCTCGCTGTATGACTCTGGGCGAGTCGCTTCCCCTCTCTGAGCCTTGGGGAAGTGGAGACGTGGTGGCCAGGATCTGATGAACAACGGCGGCTCACACTGGATCTTACACCATCGTGGAAGACGTCGGAAGTGTCGCCATCCCGCTGCCCAACCTGCCTGAACCCACGCTGGACAGACCTGGGGCTGATTCCCGGCTTCTCCCTGACCGTGCGACTTAGTTGGCTCAACTGTCCAACGGGGGTGACAGGGCCAACTCCGCTGGATGAAGACCGAGGCGGTGTGCGAGCCACCCTGGCGCACAGTCGCTGCTCGGTTAACCTACTGGTGGGCTGCTGGGGAAACTGAGGCACCAAGAAAGTCATTCGTCCATGTCACGCAGTGGTGGGACCGGGACTTGAACCCAGGACACAGGACATGGGAATCTATTTGCTCGACCACTGGGGCTGGTTTGGGGGTCACAGCCTCCTGGTCTGCTGGTAACCTGACAGCAAGCTTGAGGCCAGGCGCTCTAACACCAGAGCTCCCAGCCCCGCTTCTGACCTTCCACGGCGCCCCCTGCGATCAGCCCCCAGCGCACCTTTGCCATCAAGCCAGGCGGCACTGGCTTCCCCTTCCCCAGCCCAGGACCCCACATCTCGGGCGATCCCGCCCGCCGCCCACGGCCCTTCCCTCAGGCAGAACTCCCCCTGCATATCCCTCAAGACTCAGCCCAGGGCTCGCTTCTTCCAGGGAGCCTTCCTTGTCCGCTCCCCAGGGCCAGCCCCGACACACACAGGGTCGCCCGTGTGCATGCACACTCACACACTCACACCCTCCCTCGTCTCCTGCACTCACACACTCACACCCTCCCTCGTCTCCTGCACTCACAGGAGCTCGGAGCGGGTCGCTGTCCCGGCTGCCGGGGCTGCAGGCCGCAGGCCGCAGTGAGGAGCTTAACCTGGAGAGAGAGTTTCTTCTGAAAGCAGACCCACCCATGGCTTCTATTTTCACCAACCTAATTATGGGCTCGCCACCTGGGTGACCACATCACATGCATGGCCTCCCCGGGGCTCCCCGTAGCTCGGTAAAGTCCGGACTATGAATAGCTCCCTTCATCACTCAGGTGAGCAAATTCAGGTTCAGAGACGCCGACCCGCATTCCCAGAGCGTGGCAGGAGGTTAGTGGAGAGTCGGGACAGGACCGAAGTGACCGGAAAGATCCACGAGATCACCTAACACCTCAGTCAAATATGGACGGTTTTGTTACAGGGTTGAATTTAGCAGTGCCCGGGGCACAGCGCCCAGGGTCCTCAGACAGCAATTTAATGTCCACGAACACTCTGCGGGGTAGTTGCTTTTGTTCTTCATGCTGCCTTAGGGGTAAAGGATGTGGGGCCCAGAGAGGTTAGGTAACTTGCCCAAAGTCACACAGCTCATAAATGGCAAAGCAGGGATTTGAACCCACGCAGCGTGGGTCCCAAGTCTGCAACTCTAACCACCATGTACCTGGCCTTGTATTTATTGGGACTTCCTGAGACCTCTCACTCTGCTCTTCCTCCGGAAAACATATCCTCTGATCTCTAACCCTCTTCCCTGTCGTGTTTGGGGAATATCCCATGCCAAGCCCCCATCCCTGGATGGGAAGACGCTTGCCCATGCCCCTGTGTCCAACTTCCCAGCTAGGGCTGGGCTGGGGACGAGCCTGGCTGAAAGGTTTCCCTTGTCCGTCACACTGTGTTTTCAGCACCGAAGGTCAGACCTCATATGTGTCTATCGACCGAATGGCTGTTGGGGGAACGCTGCTCATTCGGGGTCCCCGACTGTCCCTCTCAGCCTTGATCCGGGCTGATCGTGGGGACTCGGACCCATTGCATGACTGACCAATGGACAAAGGATGGTCATTTTATTTTATTTTTTTAAGATTTTATTTGTTTAAGAGAGAGAGAGAAAGAGAGCACAAGCAGGGGGAGCGGCAGACAGAGGGAGAGGGAGAAGCAGGCTTCCCGCCTACCAGAGTCCAATGCGAGGCTCCATCCCAGGACCCCGGAACCATGAGCCAGAGGCAGAGGCTTAACCAACTGAGCCACCCAGGCGCCCCAGGATGGTCATTTTAAGTAGGGGAGCGCGTTGTCAGCAGGGCCCAGAGAGAGAGGTCCCTGGGGCTGGCCATAAGGCAACAGGAGGCATGGGGGGGAGGGGGGAGGGGAGCCTGGGTGTCATGATGGGGGCCAGGTGGGGCTGGGGACGCTGGGGCACTGTCACCTTGCCCAGATGCTGGAGGAGGTGTCGGGGGCGGCGGCGGGAATGAAGAGAAGCAGGTCGGTTTGGGGAGAGACAGGCCTTGGCTATGGGGGCGGTGGGCGGGAGAGGGACTCGGAAGCTGCTGTAAAAATGGGACCGAGTCTTGGCTGGAGTCCCTGAGGGACAGTGGAGCTGTCCTAGTGATGAGGACACAGGAAGGAGGAGGAGAAAGTTTGGGAACAGTCCCTGTTGGGCGGCAGTGAAGACCCAGGACTGGGTAGGGGGTGATGAATCGAGGATGGGCCCGGGTGCAGTTTGGTGTTTTTGAGCTTCTGGGAGCTCTGTGGGCCCCGTGCTCGGTCTCCCGTCCACACCGCTGCCCACTGTCCCCGCCGTGTCCTTCCATCCGGCGATGCTGGGTCCCTGCCAAGACTCCACTTGGACGAGAGGATGCTTTGGGGGTGAAATCTCACTCCCCTCCTCGGGGTAGGGGGGGCTGCAGTAAAGCTGTCACGCGATGACCCCTCCCTCTTCCCTTTTGTGGTATCAACCCACCGCTCTGTTCACTTTAAGGGAAAAACAGGAAACCGTGCGGATGTGGGCCCCGATTAGAGGGTGTCGGTTCTTCTTTCAGGTCTGGGATACTTGAGCCTGGGGCCGCCCCCTCGCTCATCACAGATCTGGATCCGTAGGAATGAATCAGGGGTCCTGCAACAACCGTAATCGATTCCCAGGCGGGTTCCCACCCCAGCCCCATCCCTGACCCTACTCGACCCCAACTCACCCCCAAGGAGGTTCTGACCCCCAGCCCTCCTCACCTGTGCTCTGTACGGGGAGGAGCTGCGACCACCCTGCTAAGCTTAGAGCCTCAGCACCTGGGACAGGGCCCCGCGTCCAGTGCAAACATGATGAAGGAACATTTTCACCCCGACCCCAACCCCATCCAGGTGGCACAGCCCTGAGCTTACTCCACCCAATCAGTCTCTCCTGGCGTGGCAAAAGGGAGAAAGGAAGGGGGTGTATGGGGTGCCGGAGGGAAGTGGGTGTGTCCAATCCAGGAGGGCTTACAGGAGGAGGTGTCTCTAAAACTGGGTTTCTCATTCTCAGCTCTGTTGGCATTGGGGGCGGACAATTCCTTGTTGTGGGGGTTGGGGCTGTCCTGTACATTGCAGGGTCTTCGGCGCATCCCTGGCCTCCACCCCCTACTTGCCAAGAGCAATCCCCCTTTCACCTCGCCATGACAGCCAAAAATGTCTCCAGACCTCACCGAAGGCCTCCTGGGGGGCGGGCAGAATCTCCCCTAGTTGAGTACCACTGCTTTGAAGCATGATTTATCGACAGAGGAGAAGGTTCTGGCTTCAGGCTTCAGCACATTTTCTCTCTGTCTCCTTCTATCTCTCCATCTGCTGCGGACGGATGAGCTCTTTTCCTCTTTCATCTACTCAACAACCGTGATTTGAGCACCTACCGGGCGCCAGGTTCTGAGAACAAGATCAAGTCCTAGTTCTTATGAGGGAGGTTTTGTTTTTCATTGTGCTAAAATATCTGTCACATTAAATTTACCATTTTAATCATTGCCAGTGGCAGTAAGGACACTCACATTGTGCCACTGTCCCTGCCGTCCGTCTCTAGAACTTTTCAGCTCCCCAGACCAAGACTCTGTCCCCACCAAGCACGGACTCCCCACCCCTGACTTCCACCCTCTCCTCTCTGTCTCTGGGATCGGGACTCTTCTGGGGACCTCCTGGGAGCGGGGTCCTTCTGGGTCTGGCTTATTTCACTTAGCATGATGTCCTCAAGGTTCATTCAGGATGCAGCGTAAAAACCAAGTTTAAAATTCCATGGGATAGTTTTAGGGCGTGAAAAGCAGTGTTAGGGTACCTGGACAAGAGCTTGTTTAGACTGGAGGGTTCTGAACTTGGGGGGGAGGGCGTGAGGTGCCATTTGAGCAGAGTCCTCTAGACGGCTGGATTTTTCGATTTTTTGGCTGGATTTTTCGTCCTCAATGTTTCAGCTGTCCGGAGGCTTTGCAACCTCAAACCCTTGAGCTGGTGCCCCGCCCCCCTCCCCGGCCAGGGGAAATCCACACGGTCTCCCCCGGAGGACCCAGGTCCCAGTGGGGACCTGCAGCCTCTCCTGACCTTGGCCATGTGGCTTCCCCAGTCCGCCCTTTTTGGGTCTCAGCTTCCCCCACGGAGGAGGGCACTGGACTTTGGAGCTTGGAAGCCCCGGGATCCACTCCTCCCTGACAGGCACAGGAGCCTCAAGGTCTCTTGCAGGACCCCAGTGTCCCGGGAAAGTAAGGGGATTGGGGGGCTGGGCCCGAGTGACAGCGTCTGTGACTCAGCAGTGGGAGGGATATAGGGGTGGGGGGCCCCCCAACATGCAGCCACACAGATACACACACACACACACACACACACACACACACACACACACACACACACGAGGCGATGGGACATCATTACCTACAGAGACATCTGAATACGCGACTTAACCACAGACACGGAGACGCACACGGTCACGTAGACCCGCACAAAGGTCCTCTGCAGGCTGTTCCCGAAGGAGAGGACGATGGGAAAAAGGAGATCTCCTCCATGAGCAGCCCTCCTGCTTGCCTCTGCTCTCCTGCCCCGCCCACGCGTGCCTCGGTTTCCCCTCGGGGACTTCTCTCTGCCTCTCCACCAGCCCTTGACTTCAATCGCCCGCAATCCCTGCTGACTTCCCACATCTCCATCTTGAGCCCAGCCCCATCACCTGAGTTTCATTTGCTCGTGTGTCCTTCCATTCGCTCACCCTCGGTCGTCTGCACCCCCCTTTCCACAGACCGGAGCTCTGACGTTAAATGGGCGTTTCCCAGGGAGGACTGGGAGCTCCCCGAGGGCAGGACGCGGGGAGGGGGGTGGTGGTGGTGAGGGGAGTCCTTCCTAAGCTCCCGACTAGTCACAGCCGCCCCTCACTCACACCCCTCCGGGCTCCCCTCCCCCACCCCCACCCCCACAGCAAGTTTGTCAACAGGAAGAGGGAAGGCCAGATAGAAATGGGAAGGGGCTGCTTCTTCGAGGAGCCTCGGGGTCTGCGAGCCAGCTGGCTTTGCTTCTGGGTGTCGGGATGGACGGAGAGGTTGGAGGGGGTCGCTATGAGGGGGTGCAGTGGCTGGCTTGTCCACATCCTTTCTTCAGAAGGGCCCCCCCCCCCGCCCCATGCTAGCACACCCCCAGGGACCAGGGGACCGAGCCAGCCCATCCCAGGAATCCTGAGAATATTCCAGGCCTGCACTGGGAGATTTGGGGATTTCTCCCTGACGAAGCCCGCGGTTCTCTGAGGGGATAGGGTATTGTGTGGGGGACCAGGCCGGGGGATGGCTCCGAGCCCCTCAGAGATCCAGAAATCCTGGACCCAGACTGCACCGGCAAGAACCCACGCTCTCACCTTCCTGGAGACCTAGAATTCCAGGCCCCAGATCCTCAGCTCCGCAGAGACCCGGGCCCAGCCCTTTAGCGACCCACGAATTCAGGTCCCTAGGCCCCTCCCTCAGAGGCCCAGGACCCCAGCCCCGGGGAACTTTGGTCTAGATCTCGTTTTTTTTTTTCCGCGGGGGCGGGTCTGCGCGCTCGCGCCTCGGGTCGCCCGGCACGGGAGGCGTGCTGCCCCCTGCTGGGCACACCTGGTCACTGCCCCTCCGTGACACCGCCCCGCCTTCCCCCGCCGCCCCCCACAGCCCTCCGCCGCTGGGTGGGAGAGGGAGAGGCTGAGTTCCAGCTCCAGCCCCTTTCCCTGCCAGGTGATTGTATCCTCTCGGGCCTCAGTTTCCCCATCTGTAAATTCTCCCACATAAGTTCTCGTGCACATAAAGCTTTCCGCCAGACGCGAATGGAGAGAAGCTCACAATGCGTGGGAGCCCTGGGAGGGCACCCCCGCGCCTGGCGCCACAAAGGCTCTTCGAAGAAAACCCCAACTCCTCGCAGCCAGCAAGGCCCCGTGTGGCTGGCGCCTTCCCCTCCCGCTCCTTTCGCCCTTTGCTGGGCTCCAACCACACCCACCGGCTTCTCTGGGTTGGGATGCCCTTCTCTGTCCTACAGGTGTCTGCTCTCTGACGGAAGTGACCCTGGCTAAGGTGACCCCTAGCCCCTCAGTCACCCCTTTACTCGTCTCTACGACCTGCCTTCTGTGCGTGGAGCATCTGGTTTGCCGGACCAGGAGCTCCAGGGGGGCGGGGGCGGTGCCCGCGTGCCTCCAGGAGGGCTGGGCGCCCAATAATTGCTTCCCAGGTCTCAGGCCCCTGTGCGGAATGACCACACGCTTGGTGGCTTTCCACAACCTGAATGTCTTATCTTACGGATCTGGAGGTCGAAGTCCCACAGGGTCTCCCTGGCCTGAAATGGAGGCATCCACCAGGCTCTGCTCCTGGAAACCCAAGGGGAGAATCTGTTTCCTTGATTTTTTTCAGCTTCTGCAGGCATCCACATTCCTTGCTTGTAGCCCCTTCCCCCAGCTTTCTTCTAGTCTCTCTCGGCCTCTGCTCCTGTTGTCTCCTCTCCTTCTAGGACTCTGCTCTTCCCGCCTCCCTCTTCTAAGGTCCCTTGTGATGATGTCATCGGGCCCACCTGGAAAATCTAGGGGCACCTCCAGCTCCAGATCCTTGATTCAACGAATCCCACCTGCAGAGTCCCTTTTACCACGTCAGGTCCTATATTCACAGGTTCCAGGGACTGGGACAGGGACGCCTTTTGCGAGCCATTATTCAGTTGACCGGAAACCCCTAAAAGCTGGTGTTATTATTATCCCATTTGATGGATGCAAAATCAAAGGAGTGAAGAAGCAAAATGACTTATCCAGGCTCACCCAGTGAGGAAGGGGCAAGTGCAGGTTTTGGGTTTGGACTTTGGGCTTTCCGTTGGCATCTGCCAGATTAGCCCTCTCGAGCCACCTGTGTCTGGATCTAGGGACAAGACGATGAGGGCGGGGGGATTGAGGCAGATGGGGAAGGGGCCAGCAAGAGCTTGAGGGAAATGTGTCCTGTCCTACCTTGGGGGCCCTCCCCAGACACCTCACCCAACCTGGTAAGAGGCCTTGGGATCTCAGGGGGTTTCCTGGGATCTGGGTGGGGGGAGGTGGGAGTTTGGAAAGAACAAGCCATTCTGTCACAAGGCCATTTCCTTGGAAAGTGGGGTGATGGGCGGGGTTGGTCTGTCCAGGAAACCTGGCTGGGCTTCAAGGTCACCACTGACTTGCTGACTCAGCCCCAGAAAGTGTGGTCATGTGGTCACTCAGGGGGCTGTTGGTGGGGACACCCACTGGGAAAGGATCAGAAGGTGCCAGAGGGAGTCCCTCTGTCCCCCCACTCCCTGCTTCCTAGCACAAACCCCCTTGGCCTCTCCAAGGCAGGCTCTCATTTCCCTCCCCCACCTTCCCCCTCAGACTAGAAAAGCAGGAGATGGGGGGCTGTTTTTCCAGAATGTTCTACCTCCGACCTCCTTCTGTGAGCATACCATCCGCTGTCCCTCCTCATCACCCACTCTTCTCCCCACCAGACTGTGAGCCCCCAAAAGGCATCAACCACAACCTGAACCCCAACATTTCTTTATGACCATTTTCAAGCATATAGAAAAATTGAGTTTAAGAATAAAAAACCCAGGGGTGCCTGGGTGGCTCAGTGGGTTGGGCCTCTGCCTTCGGCTCGGGTCATGATCTCAGGGGCCTGGGATCGAGCCCCGCATCGAGCTCCCTGCTTAGCAGGGAGCCTGCTTCCCCCTCTCTTTCTGCCTGCCTCTCTGCCTACTTGTGATCTCTCTCTCTGTCAAATAAATAAATAAAATCTTAAAAAAAAAAAAAAGAATGAAAACCCACTCCTAGATTCTAGAATGAGTATATTACAATCAATTCATCTATTCACCCCTCAATCCATCTTACATTTTTATGCATTTCAAAGTAACTTGCAGGGACGCCTGGGTGACTCAGTCGTGAAGCGTCTGCCTTTGGTTCAGGTCATGATCCCCGGGTCAAAGTAAGTTGCAGACATTAGCTCATTTCCCTCTAATACTCCAGCCCAGAAAATATGAACTAGGGTCCAATATTTGTTTCCCACTCCCTCCTTACTTTTTTCCTTTTGAGTAAAATAGAATAAAATGTGCAAATCCCAAGTGTATTCTCTTTGAGATTTGATGAATGTCTGTCTAACCCAAATCTCTATCAAGACACCAGAACATATCCATCCTTTCAGAAAGTTCTTTCATGGCTCTTCCCATGCAATCATCATTCCCACATTTTTTTTAAAGATTTTATTTATTTATTTGACAGAGAGAGATCACAAGCAGGCAGAGAGAGAGAGAGAGAGAGAAAGAAAGGAGGAAGCAGGATCCCTGCTGAGCAGAGAGCCCGATGCGGGGCTCGATCCCAGGACCCTGAGATCATGACCTGAGCCGAAGGCAGAGGTTTTAACCCACTGAGACACTCAAGCACTCCTCATTCCCACATTTTTTCCACCCTCGAGTA
Organism: Nasua narica; assembly: GCA_028533885.1. Lineage (NCBI taxonomy): Eukaryota > Metazoa > Chordata > Mammalia > Carnivora > Procyonidae > Nasua > Nasua narica. Next base: position 2,328 of record JAPYYJ010001610.1, on the reverse strand, counting down.
GTTTTGCCTATTCTAGAATCTCATATAAATGGGCTCATAAAGTCTATAATATTTTGTGAATGGCTGCTTCTGTTCTGCCTAAATTTTTCCAGATTCCTCTGTGTCCGGAGACCCTGACCTCTTGTCCTCCACTGGCATTCCAGTGCCTGGAGTATAATCAATGCTGAGAAATGTTTGTGGATGGGGAAATAATTGCATTGAATGAATGAATGAATGAATGAATGAATGAAATTGTTCCTTGCTCACAAGAGACTTGATCTGACTCCTTCTCTTCATATTCTCTCAACAAGCTTCTTCTTGTTTTGGTTCAGGGGCTGTAATTCCAAATGGCAGAGACCCCTCCCCACCTCCTGTTTCCCAGCACCCCAGTCCTATCTTCCTGTGATAACATGTGTTATCAGGCACGTGTTCCTACCAGCTTCCTACTTTCCCTCCTTTATCTGTTTCAACTTCCAGCATCATTTCCTCCCCTCCTGCTCTTCTCTAGATAAAATCCTTTACCTAGCTCTAGAACCGAAGTCTTTCCTGGGTCAAAAATACCCTCCCCCAAGCAGCTGGAGCCCCGAGATATTGCTGAGTATTTGAAACACAAAATGGTGGAACCACTTTGGGAAACTGGCAGTTTCTTATAAAATTAAACATTCACCTACTACCTGATCCACCCCCTAGAGATGCCCCCACGAGAAATGACACCTTAAATTTGTAAAAAGACCTGTAGAAGATTATTTGTGGCAGCTTAATTCTTAGTATTTAACACTGGGAAGAGCGTCAATGCTTGTCAACAGGGGAATGGATACGCAAATTGTGGTCCGGCAGCACAGTGGACGACGACACAGACGTGAAAAGGATGCACACAATGGCATGGGCAAATGCCTAGAGAAAGAAGCCAGGCAAAAAAGACTGCATACTGTGTGAGGGCGCCTGGGTGGCTCAGTCAGTTAAGCGTTTGCCTTCATCTCAGGTCATGATCCCAGGGTCCTGGGATCGAGCCCCCTGGGGGGCTCCCTGCTCAGTGGAGAGTCTGCTTCTCCTTCCCCTTCCTCTCCCACTCGTGCTCTCTCTCTTTCAAATGAATAAATTTAAAAAAAAAATCTAAAAAAAAAAAAGATGACGTACTGTGTGGTTCAGTTCAGATGACATCCAGAAAAAGCGAGTCTAGTGAATAGTGGTGGAGAGCAGAGCAGTAATGGCTGGGGCAGAGGTGGGGAAGGAATTTTAGGGGACAGTGGAAATGTTCTCCGTCCGTAACGTAGGGGTGACCACACAGCTGCATACATTTCTGAAAACTCACGGAGTCGTAAGTCTGAAATGGGTGCATTACATTTTTAAAATGTTAACCGTGGTGTAAAACGTCCATAACATGAAATTTACATCTTAGCTGTTTTTAGGTGTCCGGTTCGGTAGTGTTAAGTATATTCACGTGGCCGTACAGCCAATCTCCAGAATATTTCCATCTTGTAAAACTGAAACTCTATTCTCATTAAACAACAATTGCTCATTTATCCATCCCGCAAGATTCCGGCAATCGCCCCTATTTTTTGTTCCTATGGGTTGGACTCTATATACCTCAAGTAAGCAAAATAATACAGTTATTTATCCTTTTGTGACTTTTTTAAAATTCAAATCTATTTTTTCAGTGTTCCAAGATTCATTGTTCATGCACCACACCCAGTGCTCCATGGAATATGTGCCCCCCCATTACCCACCACCAGGATCGCCCAATCCCCCACCCCCTCCACTCCAAAACCCTCAGTTTGTTTCTCAGAGTCCACAGTCTCTCATGGTTTGTCTCCCCCTCCAATTTTCCCCAATTCACCCTTCCTTTCCTTCTCCCAATGCCCTCCATGTTTTTCCTTATGCTCCACACATAAGTGAGACCATAAGATAATTGACTCTCTCTGCTTGACTTATTTCACTCCTCATAATCTCCTCCAGTCCCATCCATGTTGATACAGAAGTTGGGTATTCATCCTTTCTGATGGAGGCATAATATTCCATTGTATATATGGACCATATCTTCTTTATCCATTCGTCTGTTGAAGGGCATCTTGGCTGTTTCCACAGTTTAGCGATTGTGGCCATTGCTGTTATGAACATTGGGGTACATGTGGCCCTTCTTTTCACTGCATCTGTATCTTTGGGATAAATACCCAGTAGTGCAATTGCAGGGTCATAGGGTAGCTCTATTTTTAATTAACTTGCATTCCCACCAACAGTGTAAGAGGGCTCCCCTTTTTCCACATCCTCTCCAGCACTTGTTGTTTACTGTTTTGTTGATTTTGGCCATTCTAACTGGTGTAAGGTGGTATCTCAGTGTTTTGTTTGAGT
>JAPYYJ010000161.1:0-16295 GCA_028533885.1 Nasua narica | reverse complement strand
AAAGAAAGAAAGAAAGAAAGAAAGAAAGAAAGAAAGAAAGAAAGAAAGAAAGAAAGAAAGAAAGAAAGAAAGAAAGAAAGAAAGAAAGAAACATTACCTACCTCAGGTTTACCAAAAAAAAAAAAAAAAAAGAAATTTCAGGGTGCCAAAACTGAGAAGGAAGGTGAAAAACAGAACAGTAGGCATGTTTGCCCATGGTGCAGCAGCCCTGGGAGTTACTGGAGCTGGCATGGGCTAGAGGTTTAGGGTTTAACACCCTCCAAGCCAGGAGAGCAGGCCTCAGGCCTACATCACTTAGGGGATTGGAACTCAGCACTCTGTAGAGTGCTGGACCCTGGAGGCCACAAACACAATGCAAGAAGCGCTCAATCACTCTGCTCTTTAACCTGGAGAAAGAACAAAGCAAGTTTGACAAATGGCCTCAGTGCCCCATCCACATCCCCAGAGTTCTGACAGCAAAGAGCAGAGACTAATGAAATGGAATTGTCTGAGAGATCGGTATGGGGTTTTGGCTTGGTGAACTAATAGAGCAAGCCTGACATGTTGGAGAGACTGTCTCTCAGAAGGGCCCCCAACCAATGATGGACAGGGAGTGGGCATATAAACTCCTCACCATTTTCCCTCTTTTGCTGGGATAACTCTGGTGCAGGTTCTACATTAGCCTCAGCAGGATTGTGCTTCTGATGCCCAGTGGTAACCTGATTCTATATACTCAGAGTGAGCATGTTGGGGGGAGACCCTGGAGGGTAAAATCAGTTGACCATCCAACTTGGCTTTGGCTCAAGCTATTATCTCAGGGTCATGAGATTAAACTGCAAGTCGGGCTCCATGCTCAACAGGGAATCTGCTTGAGATTCTCTCTCCCTCTGCCCACCCCGCTCTGCATGTGTGCATGCGCTCTTTCTCGCTCGCTCTCTTTGTCTGATAAATAAATAAATCTTTAAAAAAAATGAAAGTGAGTGTGCAGGAATTAAACACAAAAACACAAGAGCATTTGCAATTTCCATCTGATCTTTGTTGGCTTGCTTCCTTCTTTGTCTCACATTAGCCATTCCCCTACAGATGTTACCTGGGATGATTTCCCAAATGAACTACTCACATTTGAATCCTTATTTTGGGGTCCCTTTCTAGGGGGACCACGAAGTAGAATAGACTAGGTCTGTCCCATATATGGAAGGAAAAAACAATTTTTCTGTGAGAAATTGCAGGTATACCTCCACTGGCTTGGAGTCCAAATCTACTGTGCACAGGTGGTACAGAAATACCAAGCCAATAAACTACTTCAGAAATTGAGGAAAAGTAAGTCACGCACCTCAGGCACTTAACAAAAGCAAATTCAAAACTATTTCTGAAGAACGATTCCCCAAAACTTGCTATATTTACCTTCGTTAAAAGATGACTTTTTTTGTATACTTGAAATGACTTAAAAATATCGAATATTAAAACACACAAGTAAATAGTCCACCATGAGTTGGAATCAAAGGACAAAATAAACTGAGGAATAGCCCCCCAAACCTGAAATAACAATTTAAATGAAGTCACAAAATCAATATTTTAAAATTACCAAAGAATGTTTTTTTAAAAACTATAGAACAGTAAGCAAAAATACTTAAATGGGGGCGCCTGGGTAGCTCAGTGGGTTGGGCCTCTGCCTTCGGCTCGGGTCCTGGTCTCAGGGTCCTGGGATCAAGCCCCGCCTTGGACCCCCTGATTGGCGAGGAGCCTGCTTCCCCCTCTCTCCCTGCCTGCCTTTCTGCCTGCTTGTGATCTCTCTCTTTGTTAAATAAATAAATAAATAAAATCTTTAAAAAAAAGACAATATGATGATGACTAAATTTTTCTCAATGTTTATGATGAGACAACCAATCATTCATGGACAAAAATGATGTGTAATTCGAGATGACCTAATAACGTGGTTTTTGTTGACTATTATTTTTTTGGTACTTACACAGAAAAGCTGCTTTTTTCATAATAAAAACTGTATACATCACCACTCTTTTCAACATAGTATTGGAAGTTCTAGCCACTGCCATAAAGCAAGAAAACAGGATAAAAGACATACAGATTGGAAAGCAAAAAATAAAAATTTCCTTCTTGATGACAACATGACTCTCTATGCAGAAAATCCCAAGAAGTCTTAAAAAAAAATCTTAGACTAGTAAGTGAATTCAGGAAGTTTTCAGTATATAAGATAAACACACAAAAATCTATTACTTCTCTATATACTAATATCAAATGGATGATGTTGATAAAAAAATCCAATCTCCAAAGTTTACATACGTTATGGTTCCATTTCTGTAACATTTTCAAATTGTTTTAGAAACAGGTTAGCTGTTGGCAGGAGTCGGGGATGGCAGGGAAAGAGGTTGGAGGTGCGTGGGTTTAGAGGAGCAACATAGGGGATACGTGTGGTGGTTATGTCCTAACTCTAGTGGTGGGTCCATTACAATATACATGGAATAAGATTTCTGTGATACAACTAAATGGACACACACTTCACATACCAATAAGTACAAGTAAAAAGGAGAAGACTAGCGTAATATCCATGGATGTGTCAGTTAGTGTCCTCGTTGCAATACCGTCCAGCAGTTTGTAAGATGTTATCACTGGGGAAACTGGGTGAGGTTACCAGGGTATCTCTGTGCCATTTCTTATAACTATGTGTGAATCTACAATTATCTTGAAATAAAAGCATAGTGAATAAATGAAGCAATAAATACACCCAAAAAGCATAAAGAAATAAGTGAACTAAAAACTATTCCATTAAGAATATGTTTTACAAACAGTTCCCACTTTCTTTTAATTCCCCTACTCTGGTTGCGTCTACAATACTTTAAACTAGAGAACATCTTAGGAAGGGCTTGCAATATACATAATAAAATAACTCTCAGTAGATGGCATCACCACATATCATAATGATTAAGGAAATGAGATTCTGAGCAGAAGAACCAGATTTAAATTTAGCCTTTTCTACTTCCTGGCTGCATTATTTTAATAGAGCCATTAAATCTCTAATCTTCAATTTTCCTATCAGAAAATGGGTTAATCACAGTACCTGATTCACTGGGTTTTGGGAGCATCAAATTAAACAATACACATAAGGCACTGGGTGCACAATTGTCACATGGTAAGAGTTCATCTTGTTTAAATACAGCTTATATTTATATTTGTTGTGGTGTCTACCTAACGGGAGCACATGCTGTATTTGGATCCTGAATTATGCGTTAAGGTGTCTCTCTCGCATACTCTCTATGCCCCTGTCCCTCTTACACACACACACACACACACACACACACACACACGCACACATGTGCACGCAATTCGACAGAGAAAGGTTAGGATACAGGGACAAGTAATTCACTTATTTTTTTTTTTTATTATTTTTTTTTCAGAACCTCAGAGCTTTAGAGTTTTACTCCATGGTAGAAAGACCAATTTCTGTGCCGCAAGTCAAGTATGACATAACACGTGGGCATCCAAGTCAGCAGCCACATTTCTGATGTATTCGAGTGATGCTCCAGAGACGCAGCCCGGAAGTGGGGAAGCTGCTCTCTGGCTTTCCCGCCCCACACGTCCGCACTGAAGACCCGCGTTTACCTTGTGCTCAACACAGCACTTGGGATAGGTGTGCTTTCACTTCACAGAGGTCAAAACTGAGTGAAATCTTGCCATTTGCAAGGACATGGATGGAGCTAAAGAGTATAATGCTAAGTGAAAGGACTCAGTCGGAACAAGATAAATACCATATGATTTCACTTATATGTAGAATTTAAGAAATAAAACAGATAAGCAAAGGGAAAAAGAGAGAGAGAAAAAGAAACCAAGAAGCCGACTCTGGAGTAACGGGTGATGGGGATGAAGGAGTGCATGGAAGTGTTGAGTCACTACATTGTACACCTGAAATGAATATTATGCTGCATGTTTACTAACTGGAATTTAAATAAGAACTTCAATAGAAAGATTAATAGAAAATAGAAAGTAGAAAATAGAAATTAGATTATAGAAAGATTAAACTACTCATCCAAGGTCAAGAGCTAAAATCTAAAAGCAAAACCTTAAATCCATCTGACCCTAAAGCCAATAGTCTCATTTATTATGTAAAATTAAATATAAAATCATAACTACATAAAGTTTTTTTTATAACTACATAAAGTTTTGTTAAAAATTTTTCCTCTTGTCCATGAGGTGGCTTGCCTAAATGGGCAGTATTTCCTAAGATGATAGATGTGTTCCCAAAGTTTAAACCTTGTATAACTATAAAATTAATGTTTCAGTTAATGCCACAGGAAAACTGATTTAGTTGTATACTTTTGGGTACTTTTTTTTTAAAGATTTTATTTATTTATTTATTTGACAGAGAGAGAGAGAGATCACAAGTAGGCAGAGAGGCAGGCAGAGGGAGAGGGGGAAGCAGGCTCCCCGCTGAGCAGAGAGCCCAATGTGGGGCTCGATCCCAGGAACCTGAGGTCATGACCAAAGCCGAAGGCAGAGGCTTTAACCCACTGAGCCACCCAGGCGCCCCTACTTTTCTCTTTTTATAATGAAAATGTATTTGCCTTGTAAATTTAGATTCTGGTATATGTTGCCTCCTCAAAATAGAACATACTTATGACTAGCTATGAAAGCCCACTGGGTCTCATAAGCGTATCATTTTGGTCTAAGGCCTCAAACCCCAATAGGAAATAGAACAATATCCTAAAACATATACCTGGCTTTGATTTCTAACTTCATCACTTTACTGATAAACTTCCTTGGTGCTATATGCATCCTATCGTTAGGAGTTAGTTGGACACTTAGGGAGTCGGGACAGGTCCCCAACAAGAAAGCAAAAAAGCCACACAGCTAAGATGAAACTACAGTAGCCTCCTTTTTCACAGCTTAGACAGGATGACGAGAGCATCCTGTCTACCAGCATCTGCAGGAGAGACCTTTGCAAAACACCCTAAAACAAAACCACTAACCATGAAACATGGGTCACTATCACAAGGTGAGAGAGTTAGTCTCCAGATTCAGCCCACAAGACCCAACAACATGTGAACAATCACCCAGGAGGTAGACAGGTGACATTTTAGCAGCCAAGCCACAGGAGGCCCCCCTCAGGATGCTCAAGGTAGTTCCTCGAAAGAGCTTCTAAAAACTCCTAGATTGGAACACCAACACGGCAACCCTCTCAGGTCCCCTCCCTCTCTGGGAGCTTTGTCCTCTTGTTCAATAAACTTGGCTCTGCTGCTCGCCACTCTTCGTCTGGTCTACTCTCCATTTTTCAAAGCACCATGACCAAGAACCCTGGGCTCTAAAGGAACAAAAATCCTGCAACTCAAACTCCCCATCCTGAGATCAAGAGTCATGCTCTCTACCAACTGAGCCAGCCAAGTGCACCTGGAATATCATCTTTAAGAGACACATGTGCAGACTCAGATATGATGAGATAGCTTCAAAAAGTCAGATCAACTTTATGAAACCAATAAGGCCCCTTGGAAATGTTGGCCTGATACCTTCCTTTCAGAAGGCCCCTCAGCCTTAACAGGTGAGTAAGGAAGGCCACCTCCTGGCAGATGCAGAAACTTCAGGAAATTTGGAGGGCCTCAGGTAGAAGGAATTCACCCAAATCTACAGGTCTTGAAAATGAATCGGATGGCAAATATTTGGCTTGGCTCCTGGCTTTAAAAAGGCACTTAAAGGTTCAATAGAGGGCCGCATGGGTGGCTCAGTTGTTAAGCTTCTGCCTTCAGCTCAGGTCATGACCCTGGGGTCCTGGGATCGAACCCTGCCATGTCAGGCTCCCTGCTGCACGGGGAATCTTCTTCTACCTCTTCCTCTCCTGCTGCTTGGGTTTCCTCTCTCATTCTCTCTCTCTCTTTCTGTCAAATAAATAAAATATAACCTTTAAAAAAAGGTTCAATCTAAAATTCCTTAGGAAAAGCTCCACCAAAGCAGATTAAAAAGAAAAAAAAAAAGAAAAGAGAAAAAGACTCCTAGATGGTGAATTGCTATTCTTGCTCTGCTTATGTAGATGATTACGCCCAGTTTGTTAAAACTAGACTTGTTTTACAAACAAAGGAATCTTCATTTGGCTATCTCTGATGGGAATGAAGGTGACTTTAGAGAGAAAGATTCTCTTTCAATAACACACTTTTGTGGGTCTTAGATGATAGTTCTGATGAATTATATTGTTTGCCATTAAACTGGATTGGGTCCTGAATCCTGGTTTCCTTGATGATCTATGACTCTTCAGACTAAGGTTTCCAACATTCTCCCATTCTCTTCTCTCACAACCATTAAGAAATGAAATTGCCCTTTTCCCCTGAAGTCTGGCAAAAAAGCTCAACCACTTGAAAGAAACTTCACGGAGATGGCCACAATAGCTCATCCAGAGCCAGTCTTCATGCCTCATGCTCTGTGGGCCACTCAAAAGGAGATATTTGACCAACACACCAGAAAACTCCATCCGATTGTCCCCGCTCACTCCCACTCTCTGAGGATGCTTCAAGCCGGACGCCTAGACAACTTCTCATTGCAACAGTCTGGACTTAGACACGGTGGAGCCCTTATGTCAACCATTCACCTGTGTTTTCCTTTGATTCCATAGAAATGCCTCTTAGGAACTACCAGGTTGCTTGATGAATGAGGCAGAGTCTATGATAGATAACTCCACTTGCCGCACTGTATTAACTCTGTGTTAACTCCTGTATTAACTCTGTATTAACTCCTGTAGCACTATCTTAACACTGTATTAATTCCTCTTTGGAAATAAGAACCCACATAAGTAGGGGCACCGGGTTGGCTCAGTTGGTAAAAGAGGCGACTCTAGATCTCAGGGTTGTGAGTTCAAGCTCCACAGTGGATGCAGAGATTACTTCATAAAAATCTTTAAGGAAAGAAGAAGATGAGCCCATGATAATTAAAGTCCAACACTTAGCTACTTGGCTAGAAGAAGCTCTTAAAGCACCACAATGTTGGCCCCCTCCACCCAGGGGAGGGGATCAGACTAATTTACTGATCTATATTCTTGGATAACCACTGATGTTAGATCAATTTGAGAGAGAATGAGACAATTGGGTTGGACTCACTGTTACTATTCCTTAGAGTAGACTTGGGGAGAAAATCAATGATGTCATGTAGTACCAAACCATGTAGAAAAATAGCCAAGTTCGCAGAGAGGGAACTATCTCTGAGACCCCCTCCATTAGCGCAAGGGACCAAAAATGGCGACCTGCACTGTCTCAGATCCTTCCATTCCAAAGTCTCTACTGCACCCTAATTCAGCTTGAAGCAATTACAGAAGGCAGACCTCTGCCCATGTTTCATCGAAATGGAATGAAGGATTGACCTTGGCTAGTTAGAACAGGGAAAAACGTAGCATGTCTGACTCCCTGTTGTTTCTATTCCCTTTGAACCTACAGGTTCCAAACTTCTGTTTAGCCCCACATATAGGCATGTTCTAGCTACAATTGATAGAAACTGTTCTTGCCCCAAAACCTACCTTCCCTGAGGAGATAAAAAGATAGCCACAGGGCACCTGGGTGGCTCAGTTGGTTGAGCAACTGCCTTCAGCTCAGGTCATGATCCCGGAGTCCCGGGATCGAGTCCCATATCAGACTCCTGGCTCTGCAGGAAGTCTGCTTCTCCCTCTGACTTTCTCCCCTCTCGTTCTCAGTCTCTCGCTCTCTAATAAATAAATAAAAATCTTAAAAAAAAAATAGCCACAGCATCACTTGGGGGAGGGGAACTGAAACCATGTCCCGTAAGGTTAATGAAGTGGATGCTAGCAGAAAGCTTCAAGTTGTTTTGCAGAGGACTGTTTTCCCCTACTCAGCTATGGTGTCTTTTCAGTCCCTGCCACCGAATCCTAGCCACCTCTGCAGGAGGCTGGACTGAAGGTCAATTGATATGGCTGCAGCCTGTGAACAAGCACGGTGGCCCTGATATTCCTCACCTGAAAGAAGGAGCCTAAGTCCCCATCCCGGTTGGACCAGCTCTCAGAGTGTGCCCATAGCCCCTTCTCCTTGTCCTAAGATAACCTCCTGATATCAGGGACTCAATTTGGCCTCATTCTGAGGTCAAATCTCCACCCCAAAGTAAACATGGGGATAGATGGTACATAATAAGTTTCCTCACTGTGCATGTTTCATCTTTCCCCATGAATAATCATAAATATCCCAGTCCTTTTGTTTTTTGAACTTTGATTGTATTTATTTCAGAGAGAGAGAGAGAGAGAGAGAGTGAGAGAGAGAGAGAGTGCATTCATAAGCACATGAGTGGGTGGAGGGACAGAGGGAGAATAAGACTCCCCACTGAGCAGGGATTCCCCAGAGGGGTAGGGCTCAGTCCCAGTACCCTGAGAGCATGACCTGAGCTGAAGGCACATGCTTAACAGACTGAGCCACCCAGGCGCCCCCTCCATTCTTTTTTTTTTTTAAGAGATCAACATTACATACTTTCTTTTTTTAAAAAAATTCATTCATTCATTCATTCATTCATTCATTCATTCATTTCTCATTATCTGTGCACTCAACATAGGGCTTCACCTCTCGATCCTGAATGAGATGAAGAGTCATTGTACTCTTCTGACTGAGCCCGATCCTGAATGAGATGAAGAGTCATTGTACTCTTCTGACTGAGCCAGCCAGATGCTCCCTCCATTCCATTTTTTTTAAACAACCTGGAAGCAAGGCTCAGAGTCACAATTTCCCCAGTGAGACCCACACTCACCCCTCATTGCAGAGGTGCCATCTGTGGGGCTGGTTTATGTTTGCCCATCTTCCCTCCTCATTTTCGTGGACAGAAGGTGGCATGAGAAACAGCCAGTGCCTATGTGGAATGAGACTGAGGATTTCCCTTGGGAAGTAGGAGGGACGATGGATAATCAAGAAGCTGTTAATGCTGCTTTAGAGGAGTGGGCTTACTAGGCCCCATAACTCCGTGGAGGAGTGTGGACTGTCCCCTGTCATGCCTCCCTTAGCTCTCAGCCCTTCTCACTCCCTGCCTCTGTTTGGCCTCTGAACCCTAAGACACCACCATCATGTGTTTAATGTCTCCCAGACTCAGCGAGCCACACCATGCCACAGCCTGCACCCCCACCCCTGGAAGCCTTTAAAGGAAGACGTTATCCTCCACATCCATGGTTCCCAAAGGGCTTATTAGAGTTTCCTGGGTTAGGAAGAGGAGGGAACTCTTTTTGTCCCCAGATGAGGTGAGCTCTTCAGACAGGCTATTTCTCCTTGCCCTTTGCCTCCTCCCTCCTGAAGTTTGTAACAGCAGCCAACGGTTTGGGGGATTTGAGGAAAGCCATTCAAAGCAGAGAAGCCCCAGGCTCTGACTTTCACAGAATGATTTCTGCATTTGAATGAGGCCCATTAGACTGGCTTGCCCTGAACTTTCCTTCAGATGCCCCCTCATCACCCCCCACCCACGCCCCTGACCAACTGAAGTTCTCAGATCAAATTGAGAATAGTGAGGTCTGGGGCTGTTCTTCCTAAGTGCTGAACTAGGCCCCGGTCCATAGGAAAAAATCACACCTGGGTTCAGATGAGTTGCTATGTCTGTCAAATGGGCAAAGTGTTGGCAAGATTCCTGTGGATGAGGGAGATTTGTTCTGGGATGACCCTCCCATATAGGGCTCTGGCTGAGAATAGGGCAGGGGAGCCCCGAGGGGAGGGGGCAGGACCCTGATCTGGAGCTCTGACTGGACTATACCTGTGCCTGCCCAGGATGCGGGGGGAGTTGAGGGTTGAGGGTGGTGGGGTCTGCTCACGCTGACTCCTGCACCTCGATTCATTTTGGGAACCTTTTTTTTTTTTTTCTGCCGAGCTGCCAGGTGCTGCGATGGCCAAAGCTCAACTCTTCTCTTTGCCTAGTTCTTCAAAAGCCCAATTCTCCTGTTTTATCAGGAAAGGGACTGAGCCACATCCTCCCATCCTGGCAGACCCCTGTGCAAATATGTCCACTTGAAGAGTTCTTTCACCCTGTTCAGGAAGGAAAGAAACTGCCCAGGCCCATCCCATTGCCACAAATACCTAACCAACCAACAAAACTCCAGCTAGTCTCCTTCTGCCTCCACTGGACTTTAGAGAGTCACTCTCTTACACACACTTTAGGCTCCGGGACATGCTGGTGTGTTCCTCCCAGCCACAAGTCCATGCCTGGATGAACCCCTTCGTCTATTTGCAAGATACACTTGCAAATAGAAGCTGGAGACAGTAAGCTACAGGGACCGGATGAGAGTACCTTGGCTTTGGAATCATGTCCATACGAAGGCATCCCAAGACATGGTCTCTGGACGTCTTTGGCATGGCATGCCTCTGATGAAATCATTGCTTTGCAAACTCCAGCATCTAGAGCCAATCTTGTCCATGTTCTTCTACCTTTACTTGCCTTCAGTTTGCCTGATCCAAATTTGGCCCGATTGTTTATGGAGAAATTAGATCGCTTCCAGCAAGAGCTGAATCCCAAGCCTCTGCTCACCCGACAATGGAAAAGAATCTACACAAGCCCGCACCCATCTTCTCCTTCTCCAGCATGGCGAAGAGAATGTGGCCCTCCATCCCTCTCTCCTGTCCTAACCCAAACCCGAGATAAGACTTAGACAGAAAGGAAACCAGAATACTGTTTTGAACTAGAGACACTTCTACAAAGGAGCAGCAGCAGCGACAGCAACGGGCAGCAAACAGAGAACTGTTCCCAGGGGTACCAGGAATAGAATGTTGCTCAATCGTTTTGAAGTAAGGAATGAGTATCTCAGACCTAAGTCCACTCAGTAGTTCCTAGTCACTTAAAGGGAACATTAAGGGTATGTTTTTAGACACTTTAGCTATAAATCTGATAGAGAATATCTGGATTCATAAAGATTGAATTGAATTCCAATTAAAATTATTTGACCTACACTAGGGCTGATGATTTAGAAACTAAACCATAAACCTAAAATGTGCCAATTTGCAGATGATTAATTTAAGTTAGAATTAAGATGGTCATTAAACTGTCTTGCTTATATTAGGATTTTATAAATTTTTTTTAAATATTTTATTTATTTATTTGACAGACAGAGAGGGAAGGAAACAGGCTCCCTGCTTAGCACAGAGCCCTATGCCGGGCTCCATCCCAGGACCCTGGGATCATGACCTGGGCAGATGACAGAGGCTTTAATCCACTGAGCCACCTGGGTACCCCTAATTCAATGTTTCTTTATATTCAGTCACACAAATGGAGAATATTCTAAACCCTATATTGCAGAAACTTAAATCATTACCTTTCCAACCCTTCCTTGAGGGCTTCAGGGGAGCAAGATCTGCTACAAAGGCTACATATCAAAACCCATTCTACCCTAGGCCTTAGTGCTGTTGTGGCTAAAAGCACCAAATTGAGGACTTGGAGAGTAGCAGAGGAAATAGAGAAACACTGAATCTTGGGGGAGTAACACCGACTGAAAAGTGCTAGTATCCAGAACATTGATCATCATTTCAGTAAGTGAACACTGACTGTCTCAAACCCTCAGCAGTTTTTCATCAGAAGCAACAGCTGAGAAATGCCAAACTCCATTTGATTGGAATCTTTGGTTTCATCCCAAGACCAGCTTGGTAGAAGAGTTGCTGGGATCAATTCTTAAAAACAAACTGTGTTTCCTTCAGGTTGGCTTCAAATGTAAATACTTCCATGGGATTTTAAAATTACAACTTGTCATAAGATCTACTGAAGTACAGCAAATAGGTGATGCCACACAAGGACTCCTGGGTGGCTCAGTGGGTTAAAGCCTCTGCCTTCGGCTCAGGTCATGATCTCAGGGTCATGGGATCGAGCCCCGCATCAGGCTCTCTTCTCAGCAGGAAGCCTGCTTTCTCCTATCTCTCTGCCTGCCTCTATGCATACTTGTGATCTCTCTCTCTCTCTGTCAAATAAATAAACAAAATCTTTAAAAAAGAAAAAGATATTGTCTTCCTGAGAGTAAAGGCATTGCTCTTGAAATAGCCTAGGCAGAGAGTGTATTCATCATGAAAGTCCTGCTCAGTGCAGAGAACCCACCCTGAGGAATGGGCTAAGATCTCTTCACTGAGCTAGAACCCAGAATGCTGAACACCGCTGCAAAGATCCTGTTCCTCTGGGAACCCCAGCCCTCATGTTTTTCCTCCAAAGCCACCGATCTCTTCCCTAAGACCTTCCCCTAGCCTCTCATCCTGCAGCAGTCCCAACTCCAGACTTCAATGAAGCCAATGGAACCCTCTGCCACTAGGTGGATCTAGAACACAGGCCATGGAAGTTGAACTGGAAGATGCTCTGGTCCTCCCCTTAGCTGACCCCAGGCCTCAGGTCAAGTGGGCCACCTCCTCCCTGAAACTCCCCACCTCTGTAAAATTCAGTTCAGCACAAGTGAGACTGGCACAAAGGGGTGAATGTCGTCTTAACCTACATGGACCTACAGACCTAGATTGGACTATCATTAGCTGAAACAGCAGAAACAGCATTTACAATCCCTCCTTGTTGTATTTTTGTTCTCCCAACCAGAGGGGAAACAAAACCACAGAAGTCACATGACCAATGATCCTCAATGAATCTTAGGGAGCAGTTTTGCAAAGCACATTCCAAAACGGTATGCTAGTCTCAGGAAGAGCAAAAAGATGGTTGGAAAAGCAAACAAAATCTTCCTAAGAAATGAAAATTACTAGGAAGATTTCAATAGGATATTTTAATTTGCTTTTGAAAGGAATGTTATTTCCAAAGCTTCTAATATGCACACAAGGATATGAAAAATGTACTTACATTTTTAATTGAAGTCAATTTTGTCTCACTGTCAGTTGGGATGATTAGTTCCTCTCTGTTTATCACAAAAACCCAGTAAATAAATATAGGATAGAGTCCAATTTTCTGAAATAACAAAAAAGAGAGATGAGTTAAAATTTAAGTGTACTTGTGCAGGTTTCTGCTTGGCAGGTTCTAAGAATTAATTTAAAAAATTCATTGCTAAATTTCTAAGCTAGAACAATGTTGGAGGAAATCAAATCTTTCATGGATCTGTTCCATGGAATCTGAGCAGAACTATGCATGCTACCTCAAGGACACCCCTTGCCAAAGTCCTGCACGACCTTCCACAGAGAATCCTATGCAGAGGACTCAGGGAGGACCCTAAGGCTCTGGAAGATGGTGAGGCCACTCACTGAAAGGATACCAGTCCCAAAATAACGACATGGAGGAAAACCCACTGCGGACTCTACCATGCACTGTCCTGAGAGCAGGAGAATCCAAATGGTATCAGGCCAAACCACCAAGATTTGGAAGCTGAGCAGCTGTTAAACTCCACTGATTCAAAGCCTAACTTCTTTCTAGTCACGGGATCACTAACTCCAGTAAATCAAAAGTGGGAGATTTGAAGCAAAGAAACCCAAACTCATGACTATTCTAGGGAAGGAAGCGGGACCTTGACAGGTGATAGGTGAATGTTAAAACCTTTTCTGAAACTTTCCCACTTTGTTCATGGAAAGAAATAGGACACATCCCCAGTAAGGAGACAAGAAACCCCAAGCCTTGTATTGGATGAATATTGTTTTGTACATAAGCCTTGTGGACAGCTGTGTCTGAGGTTCTAGCTGAAGGCCGATGAATCATTCTGTACTGTATTTACTTTATTAATAAAACCAAATTCAGATATCGTGAGGTGATGGTTTTGTGGTTTTTCTAAGCAGCTATCTTTATAACAGAGAAAAAGTTTCATTTGTATTTCACATTGATAGACATAAGTTATGTTCTAAAAACTAAAAAAACACACAAAACAACAACAACAACAACAACAAATGGACAAGACCAAAGAGGATCTGTATCAGGGAACAGCAGTCTCATTGGAGAGGTGAAGAGATGTCCAGAGAGACTGAGAAGTTTAAAGTCGATATTATTTGTTCACGAAGTGAACAGTAGTTCACTGTGGGATCCCAGCAGAGAACTGAGAACAACAAAGGTCTCGAATGACGCATGTCTCCACCACCCAAACAGACATGCAAGCTTCCAGGGAAAGAACAGGAATTGGAGACATCTCAGGACACCATCTTGAAAAGAAATGACAGGGGTGCCTGGGTGGCTCAGTGGGTTAAAGCCTCTACCTTCGGCTCAGGTCATGATCTCAGTGTCCTGGGATTGAGCCACCCTGCCCATCAGGCTCTCTACTCAGCAAGGAGCTTGCTTCCTCCTCTCTCTCTGCCTACTTGTGATTTCTCTCTCTCTATCAAATAAAGAAATAAAACCTTTAATAAAAATAATAATAATTTAAAAAAAGAGAAAAGAAATAACCGTAACCACAATAAAGGCAATTACACAACATGAACTGAGTCTGCACTCACCAAAAGATATATTCTACAGTCTTCACATCTAGTCCCATGATTTCCATTCTGCCTAAGGAAAATGAGGCAGCGAGAGGTTTGGTAGTTTTCCCTGTGTCAAACAGCTAATAAGGGGCAGAGACAACATTTGTGCCTAAACAGTTTGGAGCTTGAAAGGAGATGAGGGGGGAAAAAAAGCATCAAGGAGAAAGGAATACAAAAAAGACATGAAAGATAGGCTGTTTTTCTTAAGCACAAAGTGGTGACTATAAAGGAAAGAGTTTTTGTTAAATTTCTATTAAAAAGAATTGCCTATTTACTGTTAGGACCAGCAAATAGAATTGAGCCCATTCTGGAAATGACTGTTGAAGAGAGCTCACCTAGGATAAAAGACGCGCATTTTCTGTGAGAAGAAACTGCTCCAGCGGGTCCCAGAAACAAGCTGCGGGATTTCCAGCCAAAGCCATTCGCCTGGGAGACCCTGCTATGTAAGTAATTTTTCCGAATATTCCCAGGCAATTCTCATGAGTTCTGATAACGATTTGGGTAGAAAACTCAAGAGAATTGCCCGCGCTTGCCTCAGCTTCACGACGAATGTTTGGGAAATTAGAACAAGCTCTGGAGAGGCTAGGGCCACCGCAGCGGGATTTCAAGCCTGCGGGACGTCATTTGCCTCGGAGACACTGCTACAGATAGCGATTTGGCCTGATAGGGGATACTGGTTAAGCACAGAGTGTATTCATCACAAAGGGGAGAATCAGTGCAGAGAAACAACGTGAAGCAATGGACTACGAGATCTTCACTATACTAGAAGCCAAAATGAAGCTCATCCCTGGAAAGATCCTACTCCGATGAGAACCCCTGCCCTCCTCTTTTTCCTTCAAAGCCACTGATCTCTTCCCTAAGACCATCCCCTCAGCGCTTGTCCTGAAGCAGTCCCAGGGGAACTCCAAACTTCCTGAAAGGTGGTGGAGGAGGAAATGGAACTTTCCGCCACCAGGGGGAGCTAGAACACAGGCCATGCAAGTGCACCTCAAGATGCTCTGCTCCTCCCCTTAGCGGACCCCAGGGCCTCCCGTCCAGTGGGCCACCTCCCTCGGGAAACTCTCCACCTCTGGGTCCAAATGCAAGGCCACCGCAGGGACATTGGCACGAAGGGCCGGACGTCTCCTTCGCCTCCAGGGACCTCGACCCGCACTGGCCGAGCACGAACCAAAGCAGTGTCTCCAGAATCCCTCCTGCTTGGATTTCCTCCCCCCAACCAGAGGGCAAACACACCACCCCAGAAATCCCATGGCCAAAGACTTCCTCCAATCCTCGGAGGGAGCACACTGGCAAAGCACCCTCCCAAACCGTCGGCTAGACGCAGGGAGAGCCAAGAGGGGGCCGCAACAAGAAACCCAAGCTTCCCAGGAAAGGCAAAGGACTGGTCCGATGGCCCTAGCCAATGGGAAGGGGCTTTGGCAAGGAAGGCTCTTTCCTCCAAGGAGTCAAGACGCACAGACGGACCTGAACGACGGACTTCCGTTGGGAAGGAGAAGTCCATCGGGTCTCCCTGTCGCTTGGGAGCCCTCGTTCCTCTCTGGTTTTCCCCCAAGCCCCGACCATGCCCAGAGGATCGAATCCAATGTTGGGACAGGCTCCACAGAGAGAGGGGAGTTCGAGCCTCAGTGGACATGTGCAGGGTTCTGCTCCGAAGCTTCGGAGCCTTCCGGCAGAGCTGCCCTGAGACAATCCCCAGGATTGTCTCCCTCGGGGAAACGGAGGTGGATGCGTCCCCAACGGGCATGCTCTTCATAGGCTCCTTGGGAGGGCGTGAAAACTTAGCACACGGACCCAGGCTACGGTGCGTTGCCTCCAAGCCATCGAGGGGAACAGAGTGGAAGCATGGGATGGACCTGGGGGAAAGGTTCCTCGAGGAACACACTGAGGATTCATCCATCCAGGGCAGAATGTGCAAAACCTCCAGCCCTGCCAAGGATTCAGGGAGCTCCTAAG
>JAPYYJ010001609.1:0-13956 GCA_028533885.1 Nasua narica | reverse complement strand
TTATTTTTAGGGATTATGTAGAAAGTTAAGAATATTACCTATATTAAAATGAAAAGATTTTAGAAAAAGTTACCTGCTACCTACAGACACAGTCATCAATTTTTTAATTTTAATATGGGAATTAGCCTCTTCTAGAAGCCCCCTGAATGAGAATTATCCTTTATTTACAATATTGAGGAAAATTTGAAAGAAGGGTGAATGATTGACAATAAATGCCTCTACATCGTCAAAACATTTAGATAAAACCATGAAAATCCTAGTCCATCTTTCAGCAATTTTGTCTGTTGTGACAGCCCTCATGCTTCTAGACAGGATCCTTGGGAGAAAGCACCATATATCTGATGTACATTATTTTAAATTCCCTAAAGAGCTCCCAGAAATGTGCCGTGACTCTAACAGAGGCCTGGTCAGAAGCTGCGGGGTGGTCACACAATGCAGTCGGGCGGAAAGTGTACCCTCTGTTCCTCCAGACTTACTGTCTCCTGCTGGGGATGACTGCACATGCAATTCGGAATGAGAAGGACCAGGCATACATGAAGCCACACTCCCACCTCAAATCTCCTCTCGTGTGTTCCTCATTTTCACCAGTGCCTCCTGGTCATTTCCCCTCGGAAGAAGTTGAAGGCGTCTGTGGATCTTTTCTGCTCAGTCCCATGGGCGTCTTTCTTCTCTGGTAGGTAACACCAGGGGCCGACCCAGGTAGCATTGTGGATAAGGGTTCTCATCCCTGTCTCCCCTCCCTAGAAGCTGCGTGACAAGGACGAGCTTGTATTTGACGTCTGTGTAAGAGACAGGAGAGGGATGGTGGCCTGGAGCTGCTGCGGGAAAAGGCCTCTTTGTGGGTCACCTGCACTGTCCAGCTAGATGACTGGCCAAGCTGGCTCACCTGAGCTCCCACCCCCAGTGTTACCGGACATCCCCTCTGCTGGTAGCCTCGTTCTACTGTAACCCAAAGCTGTTTCTGTTCCCCCTCGTGGAACTAGCGAGAGCCCGCACAAATGTGCTGGCCACTGTCACTGCCTGAGGAGGGAAGTCGGTCCAGTGGTGCCGAGCAGTGTGGGATGTCACAGAAGCCCTTTTCTGGCATTTACACACCTCCCTCAGCTCTGCCCATCTGTGGTGGTGACGATGAGGCATTTCTGACCCCTTTTTAACACACGCCTGAAGTTTTTCCTTCATGAGCCTGGTTTGAAACAAACTTGTCAATATACATTCCCAAGCTGTTGGGTGGAGAGGATATGAGACTCATAGTGTCTCAACACCTAAACACATGCACTGTAGAGATAGACTCGCTCACAGACACCTCGTAGCAAAGACATCCCATTCCTCCTTTAAATGAAGGCTTTATTTCCAAGGCTTTATTTACCGAACTTGCTCCCATTTTCCCCCTGCTCCAGACTGAGGTATCCTGTCGATGCAAACAAGTCTGGGGTCAAAACCACCATGTTCACATGCTCTTTCCCTTGGAGAGCAATTTCTCCTCTCCTCCACTCCCTGCTCCCATCCTCTCTTTGCTCTTCTCTCCTTCCCTTTTTCCCCCCATTCTTTTTTTTTTCCCTTCCCTTTCCTTCTTTCCTTCCCTTTCTTTTACAAACTACTCTTTCATAAACCGAGTATGTACTGACAGTGATTAGACATGAAGAAAAGCACTTTTAGTGGGACACTTTTCAGAATAAACATAAAGAAGGATATTTCCTATTTTTTAACTATGAAGACACTTCCAGATATGAGGGATAAGCAATATATTTTAGCAGCACCATTTTTATGCAAATAGGAGGAGGGAATATTTCTTTCAAGGAATTCAGGTTCTAATTCAGGTGACATGAGCAAAGCAAAAATCATTAATTATTAGTAAAATAATTCATTGGTAGACTAGATCAGATGGATTTTGTGTCCCATATTTCCTCTCCAGTCTCTTCCCAAGGGATAGAATTTCAGTGTTCTGAGCAGAGAAGCCAGGTGTGTTATGAGAACATAAAATTCCCTTTTTTTAACTCCATGAAATTGATTTAAGAGAACATATTTGCTTTCCCGCAATTCAGAGAAATTAAAAATACCAACTGCCTTTGGTGATGTTTTACTTTCATGTCAGGTCGGCTTCCCCCATGAGCAGTTTCTTATACCCAGAAAGCCTTGAGAATGTGGTTGATTAATACCCACTTGAAAAAAATTTATACCAATAAATGGTGTAATAAGTAAGCGAAGGCATGTAATAATAATGTTTTTTAATAGAAATTAAAAGAAAGGAAATAAAATATCAATTAACAAAGACTTCCTGGGGCGCCTGGGTGGCTCAGTGGGTTAAAGCCTCTGCCTTCGGCTCAGGTCATGTCAGCATTAGGAGGAAAGAAAGCTGGACCTTTCCTTCCTCACTTCCCTTTTCCCAGGGTCTTGGGATTGAGCCCTACATCAGGCTCTCTGCTCAGCAGGGAGCCTGCTTTCCCCTCTCTGCCTGCCTCTCTGCCTACTTGTGATCTCTCTCTACCAAATAAATAAATAAAATCTTAAAAAAAAAACACTTCCCAAACAAAAATCTAACATAATTTTTTCCAACATTTTATCATGCAATTGGTCATATGTATCATATGTATTTGTACAAGTTCTATTAGCTCTGCCTACTTCCTAGCCTTTAATACGGCAAAAAAGAAAATAACCATGTTAGCCGGATGCAGTCTTTCCTTCAGTTTATTTATTTTTGTATTTTATATCTTACTAGACTTCATTATCAAAAAATGACGTGCCCACTGCTCGCAGCAGCTGCAATCCATTAGCCTAATGGATTGGAATTATAGGCTGCCTTAGGAATTGTCTATTGTGTGGCAAAATCAAATGTAAACCCTACTGTGAAAAGTCTTGACACTATTAAATGTGAAAAATACAATGTGTTCAAGAAAATGTTAAGAGAAGAAACATAGGGCATTTGACTAACCAACTAGAATGTAATATGCAGTGTATGCCAAAATAGAAACTACTTGTGTTTTCTTGTTGCTTTAGCCGAGTGACCACACACTCTCCTTCTCCACCCGGCCATGCTCGCTGAACAGTGGAATACTAACTGGTTAACTATCTCCTTTTCCTACCAAATCCTGGCCACAGACTATGTATAGACACATTTATTCTTACTCAAAACCCCATCTTGTGGATGTTTTCATTCATTCAACAAAATCGCTTGGGTGTCTGCTCTGTCCTCGCCGCGTAAAGGTATAAGGTTTGTAGATACGCCAAAGCTGGCAAGGAACTCACAAGGAAAATTCTTGCTGTTTGTCACATTTTCAGAGGCTGTCAGCCTTTCCCTTTCAGCTGTATCACAGGACCCCGTTATTACCTGGGCAACCAAGTGGCTCTGGGAGTTCTGTGGGCGGGGTCAGATCTGCAGGGAATGGTCTGGGTTCTGCCATTCTAGTGTATGGTATTGACTGAGAAAAGGGAAGTGAGGAAGGAAAGCTGGACCTTTCCTAAGAGGAAAGGCTGACAAAGAGAGCACCTTTGACAGCTGGTACAAAGGGACTGGCAGAGGGGCTTCCGGGTCTGACTTGCAGAGGAGTGGACCTCAGCCGCTGCTTCAGTGCAATATTGAGGCCCCTCGACTCCCCTCTTCAAACCAACGGAGATGATATAGCCCTGAAGGATCATCTGTGACATGTCCTGTCTCTTTATCCTCCTTTGTTCCTTTCACTAATTTGCCAGAAGATAGCTTTCTCCTACAGAAATGTCTGTTATTCACATAGAAAATAACACAAATATTTGAACACGATGGTCAGTTACATTAAAGTTTAATTCTCAAATGAGAAAAGCAAGATCAAAACACTAAGTTTATGGGAGATGTTATTCTGAAATATGCAAATTGAAGAGAGACAAAGAAATAAGAAATTAGATCTAAAAGCTACCGATATTCAAAAGTTAAATATAAATCTTAATTTTTGTAAGTGAAATATTAGCTTTGTCATCTAAATAGCTTAGAAAAGAAAACACAAAGTCAATTCATAGTATGCTAACATTAATCTTCATCTAAGAGAAGCTTCTCTTTGGATGTTGTATTGACTGCTCCAAGAGTGATCACGTAACTCTTCCTGTCTTTATCAGCCTTTGTTTCTCTCTCCCACATACTCTCTTATGCAAACGGATTCATTCACTCACACACAAACAGAATCATAATGTTTATTTAATCCAATAATCTTTAGGGGTATTTATTATATACTTAGCATTGCCTTAGGTGCAGAGAAAAATGCAGAAGTTGGCTCCTGATCACCAGCTTGTACGTGTGGAAAATGGGACATTTGCTCTTATTCATTCAGTGGATGGTTATTGGGTGTTTTTTTTTTTAAATTTTTTAAAGATTTATTTATTTGACACAGAGAGAGGGACAGAGACAGAGATAGAAGGCAGCAGAGGGAGAGGGAGAAACAGATTCTCCACTGAGCAAGGAGCCCGATGTGGGACTCCCATCGCCAGGACCCAGAATCATGACCTGAGCAGAAAGCTAATGCTTAACTGAGCCACCCCACGCACCCCATGGGTGCTTATTTTGTGCCATTTATGCATGCATGTGTTATTTAAACAGTGAATAGGTGAAATGCTAGCATATGAAGGTCTGATGTTGGGGAACTGGAGAATTAATTGGTAACTGGGGGAGGCTAAGTCAACCGGGTAGGGAGACTAGGCTTCGAAAGCACTACAAAATTGCAGAAGGTAGAATCCAGGTGCATGACAGAAAGATGAAAACCAAGTGGAACAAAGCAGCCAACTATTTCAAGTGCAGAGAATATAATGTGGTGCTGAATTCCCAGAATGAGGCTGGGTAAAGAGCCATGTCAGTCCCCGGCTCGGTGGAGACAATGGGGTGTACTCAAGGGACGGATGAGAAAGAAGGGACCTCTTGAAGCTAGTGTTTGGGTGGAGGGGTCAGATTTGGATACACGAAGGGGGAGGGGGAAGCAGTTCTGCCAGTGAGATAGGATTATAATTTAGGCACAGTTTTGGAAGTTAGAGTGAGAATTGCAGCGGAGAGGAACAACTTAAAAAAATGGAGCATTTGAGAGAAGGTGATTAATGACTAAGTTTATTAATCACTATTCCAAAGGAAAGGTTTACAAACGATTGCTTCTGGTCGGTTGTTCAACTTGGCCTGCATTATGTAAATACCGCATTATGCTTCCAATGCATTGCTTAATTAAGTTCTTGATGGTTATTATAACGTATACTTGAAAGAATCTTTAATATTATGTTTCCTACAAGCATTACAGACAGATATTTGGGGATTGGAATTTTGACAGGCTAACCAGAGAAGAGTCCCCACTAAGAAGTGACATTTAAGTAAAGACATGAAGAAAGTGAAAGGAACTTTTCAAATACTAGGAAGAGCAAGTGTAAATGTTAAATCTCCTTGTTATTCCTGTTTGTTTCTGGCTCCAGATTTGTTATATTGCTTCAGAGTAGAAAAAAAAAGTACCAAAATGATCCTGCCCTAAATATTATAGATTTATAATAGAATGAATCCAGTTAGCAGAATGCCTAATATCGTTACTGCACAGAAATATTTTGGTTATTTTTTTTAAAGATTTTATTTGTTTGTCAGAGAGAGAGATCACAAGTAGGCAGAGAGGCAGGCAGAGGGAGAGGGGGAAGCAGGCTCCCCACTGAGCAGAGAGTCTGATGCGGGGCTCTATCCCAGGACCCTGAGATCATGACCTGAGCTGAAGGCAGAGGTTTTAACCCAATGAGCCACCCAGGTGCCCCAATCTTGGTTTTTCTTGAAAATTTTTCTGCCATATCAGTTTTGATATTCAGCATGCTGATTTTCTTGAAAAAAAAAAAAAAACACCTTTCTTTGAAATTGTATTGAAATTGCATTACATCAATCGATGCATTACATCAATATAAACATTATGTATTCCAACTGCACCCAGCTGGAATGCAGGAGAAGGCTTTGTGCACATCTAAGGAATTTTCTGTTACAGAGTTGATGTCCTACAATTCAACCCAATTCTGACATAACCTACCTGGAGGTAGCGTTGGATCTCACAGGTTAAGGGCTTAGTCCTACAAGGCTGTTCCCTCACAACCCCCAACTTCAGATGCTACTTACAAGCCCATGTTATTACCAGTGCTCCTGACCTAGTGACTATCAATCAGAGATTCCATCAATCTTCTCCTTGAGTTTGATTAATTTGCTAGAATTGTTCCCAGAACTCAGAGAAACATTTTACCGACTGAATCATGGGTTTGTTATAAAAGGATATAACTCAGGAGCAGTCTGATGAAAGAGATGTGTAGGGCAAGGTATGTGAGAAGGAGCTCAGAGCTTCCATGCTCTTTCTGAGCATGCTACTCTCTCCAAATCTGCATATGTTTCCCAACCCAGAAGCTCTCCAAACACTGCCCTTTGGGTTTTTACTGAGGTTTCATCACAGAAGCATAACTGGTTAAATCATTGGCCGTTGATGATCAATTCAATCTTCAGCCCCTGTCTCATTCCTGGAGGTCAGGGGGCTGGGGTGGAGCTGAAAGTTCTAATCTTGTCATCTCTTGGTTGGTTCCCCTAATGACCTAATGTGTCCTTAGTGACCTAAGGACTTTCCAAAAGTCACTTCAGTTACCATCTAATTGAGGGTCCATTTT
This sequence comes from Nasua narica, assembly GCA_028533885.1. Classification (NCBI taxonomy): domain Eukaryota; kingdom Metazoa; phylum Chordata; class Mammalia; order Carnivora; family Procyonidae; genus Nasua; species Nasua narica. The sequence goes on along the minus strand of JAPYYJ010001609.1, from coordinate 7,338 downwards.
TGGGTTTTCTTTCTTTCTTTCTTTCTTTCTTTCTTTCTTTCTTTCTTTCTTTCTTTCTTTCTTTCTCTCTCTCTCTCTCTCTTTCTTTCTTTCTTTCTTTCTTTCTTTCTTTCTTCTTTTTAAGATTTTATTTATTTATTTGACAGAGAGAGAGGAGAGAGATCATAAGTAGGCAGAGAGGCAGGTGGGCCAGGGGGAGCAGGCTCCCTGCTGAGCAGAGAGCCCAATGTGAGGCTTGATCCCAGGACCCTGAGATCATGATCTGAGCTGAAGGCAGAGGCTTTAACCCACTGAACCACCCAGGCACCCCATTTCTAGGTTTTCTATTTTGTTCCACTTATCTAGGTGTGTTTTTTGTTTGTTTGTTTGTTTGGTGCCAATACCATAATGTCTTGATGACTACAGCTTTGCAGTGAAGTTTGAAGTCTGGAATTGTAATGCTTCTAGCTTTTGTTTTCTTTTTCAAGGTTACTTTGGCTATTTGGGTTTTTTTGTGGTTCCATACACATTTTAGCATTGTTTGTTTTAACTCTGTGGAAAATACTGGTGGTATTTTGATGGGGATTGCATTAAATGTGTAGATTGCTTTGGGTTGTATAGATATTTTAACAATATTTGGTATTCTAAACCATGAACATGGAATGTTTTTCCATTTCTTTGTGTCATCTCAATTTCTTTCTCAGTGTTCAATAATTTTCCGAATACAGATCTTTTACCTCTTTGGTTAGGTTTATTCCTGGGTACCTTATGGTTTTTGCTGTGGTCTTCAACAAAACAGGGCAGAATATCCAATGGAAAAAAGATAACCTCGTCAACAAATGGTGTTGGAAAAACTGGACAGCAACATGCAGAAGAATGACATTGAACCACTTTCTTATGCCATACATACAAAAAAATTAAAATGGATAAGACAACTAAATGTGCGACAATAAATCATCAAAATCTTAGAGGAAAACACTGGTAGGAACCTCTTTGACATCAGCCATAACAACTTCTTATTAGACACGTCTCTGGAAGCAAGAGAAAGAAAAGCAAAAATGAACACTGGGACTTCATCAAGATAAAAGCTTCTGCACAGCAAAGGAAACAATCAACAAAACTAAAAGGCAACTATCATAATAGGAGAAAATATTTGCAAATGACATATCAGGTGTATCTGCTCTTTAGTACATTCACTGTGTTTTACATTAACTATTATTTCCAATTCTAAGACTTCTGCTTATGTTTGTGATTTTGTTTGTTCTAATCTTCAATAACGGTTCAATCTGGTCAATAACGGTAATCCCTTCTTACTTGGTTATTTTTTTAATTCCATCTTTTATCCCATTGAATATTTTATACATAGTTATTTTATTTTACTTTATTTTATTTTAAAGATTTTATTTATTTATTTATTTGACAGAGAGAGAGAGAGAGAGAGAGAGAGAGAGAGAGACAGTGAGAGAAGGAACACAAGCAGGAGGAGTGGGAAAGGGAGAGGCAGGCCTCTTGCCGAGCAGGGAGTCCGATGCGGGGCTCAATCCCAGGACCCTGGGATCATGACCTGAACTGAAGGCAGATGCTTAATGACTGAGCCACCCAGGCACCTCTACATAGTTATTTTAGTCTGTTACTGTTTATATCCTGTTGCTGTTACGTCCAAAAGCTAATGTCTGGGAGTACAAGGATTTTGTTTCTTTCTTCTGATTCCCACTTATTCTGTTTTATTTCCTTGTGTGTTTTGTATATATACATAATGCTCCCTTATGTGTGGTTTCACTTTCTGCAGTTTTACTTACCAGTGGTCAATGGCAGTCCAGTATCATGATTCTCCTTCTGATGTATTGTCAGAAGGTCAATAGTAGGCCAACCTAACGTCACAATGCCTATGTCACTGCCCTCATTTCATCTCATTACATAAGCATGTTATCATCTCACGTCATCACAAGAAAAAGGGTTAGTATAGTAAAATATTATGAGACCACATTCATATAAGTTTTGTTAAAGTCTATAGTCATAATTATTCTATTTTATTATTAGTCATTGTTAATCTCTTACTGTGTCTAATTTATAAATTAAACTTTATTATAAACATATATGTGTAGGAAAAAAACATCGTATATATAGGGTTCAGTATGATCTGCGGTTTCAAGCTTCTATTGAGGGTCTTAAACGTATCATTTATACATGTCATATGTATATGACATATATATATGTAATGTGTATTTTTAAATTTAAGTTAATCTTGGACAATTTTGAAGGTTGAAATTGCAGCTTTTTCTTCCTAGGGGCATTGGAGTTCTGTGTCTGCTAGAGATCGAGTCCCATTACTCTCCTGAGATCTGTTTAACTACTGAAAGTTGTTGCAAATATATCAGGTTCAGTCTCCAAACATTTATTGAGTCTATCGCTTAGTCTCTCAGATTTACCTGCTCACCTCCTCTGGTCCCTACTCTTGTTCTTTTCCTTCCTCTTCAAGTTTACTGTTGTGCTTTCAGCTAAGTGCTTGGTTATGGTATCCCTTTCAAGGGTTCTGTTATTTTCATTAAGGCTAGAAATGTGTTGAAGTCTGTTTGCTCTAATTAGTCCAGGAGGACCAAGCTGCATTTAAGTGGCACCAAATGGCAAATTAGACCAATCATGTGAATGTTTCATACAACACTTAACATTTGTTATATTTTATAATGTATGTTCAGTGCATGGCAAGAAAATGCAATGGCAATTGCCACCTTCCCAGTGGACAAAAATGACAAAAATGCAAATATTTCTACTATATGTGGCAAATTTAATCATTTTTCTATATTATAAATATCATATAGAAACCAACTTGCTTTTAGAAATTGAATAGAGCTCACTACTCTATTGCTTCTTGTAATTTCCCATTCATTTGTGTGCAACAAACTCACCCAGTGACTTTTATTTGAAAATTATTAACCTATGAACTTTTATTTATTCTGCATTTTATATCACCAGACAAACTTTTAAATGGCTCATGAATCAAATAAACCTAATTTATTACATATTAACTCATATTTATGAGTCTGATTAGGCAATGAACATTCTATATACAAATCATTTTGAGCTGCTTGGGTTCATTTAAAGCATCTCAGTGATATTCATAAATGAATATTGATATTTCACTATTGCAGCTTTTTGCTAACACATTAGCTAACAAGCTCAAGGAAAAAAAAAAGCAAACAGAAAGGCAATTCAATTTCATAAAGGAAACCTTGCAGTCTGGGTGCTCTCTGAAGCAGCTTACCTTTGGGCAAGTACCTCACGGTGAGAATTGTCAAGAAAGTGGAGCAGGCAAGCAGGGAGGCAGCAGAGATATCTGAAGTCCCGTTGCCTCATTCCTCTCTACCTGAAAGCTTTCAAAATGGATAGATCCAGGAACCAGATTATGTATAAGGACATAATAAAACACAGTAGCATCAGCACCAGAGATGTCATCAATGAGCAAGAATAGGATCAGAGAGCAGCCAAAGCAAACATCTGCTTTTTCCTTTAGGTGCCGTGGGTATGAAGATACCCCATCTGGATAGCTCTACCTTCCTGATGGGTAGCTGTCTCTCCCTATACAAGCCTCCAAGGTCTCGTCCCAGGAAGCTGTCTGTCTCAAGCATAGCCCTATGTTGCCTTTTTACTGTTGTCAGTCCTGCCTGAAGCTCTCTATCGTTTAGTTGATGACTGTCCAGAGCCCTGAGACTATGTTCACTTGACAAGATGCTACGACCAAGACACTTGTTTCAAAACTCTCTTTCACATCCCTATCACTTAATTGTCCAGAATTCCCTTAACATGGGATGATGACTATGTGTGATTGACTGAAGACTTAAGGTAACAAGGGGAATTTCAATATGGGAAGATAGAACTTGAAACTGGATGAAAACTTAACTTCTTTTTTAAAGATTCTTTTTTAATTTGCAAGAAAGAGAGTGAGAGTGTGCATGAGCGAGGGGGTGAGGGGCAGAGGGAGAAGCAGACTCTCAGCTGAGCAGGGAGCCCCACATAGGGCTCAATCTCAGGATCCTGAGATCATGACCTGAGCTGAAGGCAGACACTTAACCAACTGAGCCACCCAGGTGCCCCCAAAATATAACTGTTTTGAAAGTCCGAGGAGAAAGGGCATGTGCCAGCCCATGTGTGCACACATACATATACACACGCATGAAACCAAATCTCATTTTCTTGCTTCAGCATCAAACTTTCCTCTCTGAGATGCTCATTTTCCCATCCTTCCAAGACAAATCATCAAAATACCTTTGAAAAACCCTATCCATCACCGAAAGGAAGTGATTTCACCTTATGATTGATTGCTTTTAGACATCATGGCAATCCCAAAACAGAATAGTCCACAAAACTGACATTTCAGGGAGGAAAACTACTCAGTTGATGATAAAACCATGGGATGCTCTACATTCAGCCCAAATAAACTGAAGTTTGATTAGATTGGGTTACTTTGCTAGGGAAGATATGCCTTATATTTCTGCTGGAAATTTTCTAGGAAGTAAATCTTAGAAAAGACACACACACATATACACACACTTTAAGTAACAGTAGCATTAATATGAGTCACCATGATTTAATTGCAGACTAAGAAGATAATTGTTTTTTTTGTTAATTATAACTTCAAATTCCAAGATATTTCTAGTCTGAAAGTAATAGCATTTTCTCTTCTCCTTTCCCTCATTTTTTTCAGAAAAACTCTAAAGGCAGTCCATTCTTAAAAATTGATGACTAGTTTACAGTGTTTCACCAAACAAAAGACTGTCTTCTATTGATAGTTATCTTTAGATATACAAGACTTGGCATGAATTTCATCTTCACTTCCCTCATCAATCTCTGGAAATATAATAGGAAAAATATAGACTTTTTAACCTCTTTTTTTCCCTAACAAATCCTCAGGATGGGGAAATTGTGATTCCAATTATATGTGACTTACAGAGAATACTTTAAAGAATTTATGATCTTGTGGGATTGGAACTATTAGAAGTAATCATTTCCAATGAAAGTACTGTTCAGTTAGTAGGGTTGGGAAGGAAGCAGTGTTGTGCTCAGGAATTGTGTTTAGCATCCCTTCATAGTTTCACCAAGGTAGCTTGGGTGGTTAGAACAAAACATGTGTGCTATAAGACCTTGGGTTTCATACTGTCCAGAAAATACTTGCATTTCCATACCTTGCTTGTTCCCAGGAGCATTGGTTCAGAATAGATACAAATATGTTCCTCCTATAGCAAAAGTAAATTGAGATAAAGTTTTAATGGTTCAGGTAGGTAAAGTGTATCTGCTTAGGTGTGAAAACCACACTTTCAAAAGTTATGGACAACTAATGCCCAACTGTAAAGAAAATATAGCTCATACTCTCTAAATTCATATCCTTTCCCAGTGGCTCCACTAATCAAATTACATCAGACATCAAAAGATGAATTAAATGTTTACATAGTTTATTCACATAAGGCCATACTCAACAGATTTATTTTATTTTATTTTTTTACAGAAAAGTGATCTGAAACACTCTGAATGGCATTTGGGGGCACTGGCATGGCTGTGACCATGGATTTTTAATTAATAGTCTTGTCCCAAAACAATGTGAAGCAACTAAGAGTAATTTAGACTTGATCAACACAAATCAAAGAGAGTAGGAAGATTGGAAATTATCCAAATTACATGAATTAATTTGCTAAACTGGAAAATTTACCCTCCACACAACTCTCCATTGTTTTGTCTGCAGGAACAATGAATTTGATGATTCAACAGTAATAATTGAATTTGCCAGCGATTAAGAAACAAGTGGCATGCTCTTCAGCTACTCTGGTCAAGTTAATCAATTCCTTAAACTAAACCAAATATTTAAGGCCCAAATTGAGAGGGTTTTTTTCTTCCTGAGTTACTTAATTTTGCTATTCACAAATTTCCATGATCATTGCTTTTCTTCTTAGTATTGCTTTCCTTCCGTGGCAACTGCCTGGTGGAGATAGGGAGGACTTCTTGATCAAAGATTAGAAAGTTTCATTTCATTAAGGCTTGCCACACTGCTGGGTTTATCTGCCCCGTGAAGCAAACTGACCCCACAGGCACTTTGATTGAAGCCTGATTTGTAATCTCTGTCACCTGCAGGTTGAACTCAGTACATCTGTCACATAGTTTTTATTAAAGGAAAGCAAATGTATTGAAATTGGTATATTTTCAAAAAAATATATCTAATCTACATTATACATGTATTCTCAGGCCAGCAATAGAGATTGATTTAACAGAAAAATTTTATGGCTCATTCTGGTGTTTGCTTTATAGCCTCTGTATCTTGTTTGCCAAAACAGTAAAAAGTCCACTTTACGTAATCAGCAAGAATAACAAGCATTTACATGCTTGAGCAAACAGGGAGATGGTTAATTGTAATCTGCTTCATAGTTATAACTGAGATATTATGAAAGACTGCTTGGATCATGAAATTTGTAAATGCGTATGGTCTTCCTTTAAAAAATGAGAAATTTATCACATGGAGACAAAACACAGCAGACACTCAAAGTGACTAATAGTGAAAGAAAAAGCTGATCATAAAACCAAAGTAAATCTTGTAATTTAAACATTGAAGATTAGATTTTGATTCCAGCATGAAGCAAATTATATATGTTTAAGGAAAAGGTCAAACTAAACCTCACAGGTTCATAATTAAAGTTTAATTTCTTATCATGCAAAAAATTATGTAAAAGCTTTATGAATCTTCATCCTTGGCATTATAATGGAGCCATGGCCAAAATATTTAAAGCCTCTTAAAGGCTTATGGAAAAATAATGAATTATAAAAAATAAAGTTTAAAACATGCCAAGGGGCTCAATTTTACCAATGATTATTTGCTTCCTATCACCATTCCACAGATCAACATTGTGTCTTAAGGTCATACATTTAGAACTTCATGCATTGTTCCTTGCCCTACATTTTTTTATGGCAAAGTACTAAACTAGCAATGTGTAATACATTCTTGTTAACCAAAAGAATGCACTTTCTTTGTGACTCATGCAGTGTTGATACTAATCATAAAAGAGAGCAATGCAGCTCCTTTTAGATTTTAAAGTAGAAATAAAAGCAAATGATAGCTGTCAAGTAAAGTGCTGTGGGATGAATATGGATGGATTTAAATAAAAGCCACCAGCAACCTTCATTTTGCTTCTATTTTCTATTTTCTATTTGCTTTCTATCTTCTATTTTCCATTTCAGATTATTTTTTTTCTCCCCAAATTTGTTTATTTTAATTTTTCAGTGTTACAAGATTGATTGTTCATGCACCACACCCAGTGCTCCATGCAATACGTGCCCTTCTCGATACCCACCACCAGGCTCACTGACCACCCCACCCCC
>JAPYYJ010001608.1:0-13956 GCA_028533885.1 Nasua narica | reverse complement strand
CCCCCCGTACTTAACAGGGCACTAGCCATAGCTGAGGCCCGTGGTGAGTGAATATATAATTTATGGGGTAGGTCCCGTTTCCTTCGCAGCTGCTATTTCCATCGCGTAGCCTCCTGGTTCCCAGCACAAAACTTTGCAGATAGACCTGGATCAGGGTCTGCTTTGGCACTTAGTGTGTGTTCCAGACAAATTAATTTATCTGCCGGGGGCTCCGATGCTTTAACCGTGAAACAGCGGGAGGAGCAGAAGCAGGCTCGGCGAGCTCCGTGGGACGTTCAGAAGGTTAGATCCTGTGAACATTTAGGACAACGCCAGGCGCACGTTGCACCCAAAGCAAACGTAGGTCACTGTTACCAGTTTCTTTGTACCACAGAGGGTTTTCTTTGTCCAGGTCTCCTTAGATGTAGTTCTGGCCTAAAACCACATGAAGACTAGGATTCTTGAACCTGGGTATGAAGGAGCAGGGGATGCGTTTCTATTGATATGATAAACATTGTGCGTAAACTTTGAATTACTAACCAGAGATGGAGAAGCATAGTTTAGTTAGAAGTCACAATTTGACATCAGTTTTTTTTTTCTAGTGCTAAAAATTCATGCCACATTGACATATTGCCCTCATGTTTCTCAATTTTGTTAGCTTTGGATAATGGTATATAAAATTACCAAGAGTAAATAGGTATTTACAGTGTGATTTCTTGGTTTTATACCAGGAGGTTGACACACCCCTAGGAGTTCTGGCTTGCAACCACCAGCTGCATTTAGGAGGAGAGAAAAGGATTGTGGGGTCACCTCAGGCATTTTGTATTTTGACCAAATTGAGGTGTGGATAATGTTGCTTCTCTGCCCTCTTTGTATAAGGATATGATTAAAAAAAAATCACAAGGAAGGAAAAAAGGAGACTTTCTGAAGACTCTCTAGTCATGGGTCTAGCCATTGCTGTCAATATTGTAAATATTTTTTTTTGTTCCTTCCTTTTACTGGGGCTTATACTTCTGACCCTAGAAGCTGTACTCAGGTGAGAGAATGATGGAAGCAGTAATGGGAACCATCAGCTGAGAAATCATTGTGAGTAACTGCCAACGAGTTTTCTGACTTTGCCCAGGTTTCTAGAACAGTGCTATGGAACCAAGAGAGAATTAGAATGTAGACCTCGGTCGAGGCTCTTAGGGATACATAAAGCCCCTTGTATATTAGAATCAAACCAAATCACTTTTCTTTTTTTATTAACATATAATGTATTATTTGCCCCAGGGTACATGTCTGTGAATCATCAGGCTTACACATTTCACAGCACTCACCATAGCACATACCCTCCCCAATGTCCATAATCCAGCCACCCTATCCCTACCCCCACCCCCCCCAGCAACCCTCAGTTTGTTTCCTGAGATTAAGAGTCTCTTATGGTTTGCCTCCCTCCCCAGTCCCGTTTTGTTTCATTTCTCCCCCTACCCCCCACGACCCCCCGCCCTCAAATTCCTCATATCAGAGAAATCATATGATAATTGTCTTTAAAAAACTTGGTGCTAGAAATGAGAATTGCCAATAATTAACACAATTAAAATATATTGGGTGAATAATTTATTGAATTTGAAACATATAGACATAAAGTACAATAGCTTCTTTTTAGAACACTGAAATTCCCGAGATTTCTCAAGATGGTTATTGCCTGAGAGAATCCTATGAGTAAATCAAGTCTCTGTGGTCACCACTTATAGGAGGTTCCTGGTGAGAAGCTCGTGGATCAGCACTTTTGGAACGGGGCCTCGACTGCAAAGGTCTTGGAATTAGAGCTTCTACCCGTTCCCCTAATGTCCTTTATTGCCCTGCGGATGTAACATCAACAAGCCAGAGCGCAGAGGCTCTGCCTTTTATTTCTACATTCCCACTTTCCAACATCGAATTATTGTGTGTGTATTTTAAATGTCTGCATTATTATTTTGTAAAGCTACATAAAAAATAAAGGGCAAGACAAGAGTTCAAGCTACTAGTAATCTGTGGACATTATAAAGGAAACATTTCAGACTAGTTCACAACTAGGACCAATAATGATGTTAAACATTCAGAGAATAAAGGAATCAAGTGAATACTAATGAAAGAGGTAAGAGTTTCAGACATATGGTGGATCAAATGTCTACTCCTTTCCCGTCATCGGCTTGCAGTTAAGTCAAACATACAACAGGCACGTTCATCAGAATTGTACTTCAGGTACGAAGAATGGGATTTATCATTTGACCCATTTGATTGTTCTTTGATTTTTAAGCAGAATTCTCATCAGTCTCTCTCTGGCTTCCTTATTTATTTATATTAAAATAAAAACCCACAAACCCAGTCCAGACTAGAATATGTCCAGTAACATATTTTAGTCTGTATGTCATCTCCTATCCTGTTCCCTTGCCTGCTCTCAGAAGTAACCTTCACATTGCACTTTTGGTCATCATTCTTTGCTTTTCTTTTTGTTCATTTTATCATATACATACATGCATATGTGTATATAAATACATATTATACATATACATTATATATGTTATATATATTACTGTATGTATATGGTGTGAGGTAGTGATGGGATCATTTACATTTTTCTTGTGAATGAATTTTTATTAATCACTTCTAGCTATTTCTTTTCCCATATCTGTCATATGTCAAAGTTCCATATATGAGTGATTTATTTTGTGTTCTCTTTTCTTTTCCATTGGTTAAGATTTTTTTATTGTTTGTTTTTTATCCCCGAGTATCGCATGTACGTACACACACACACACACACACACACACGCACACACTGTTAATTACTGCAGCTTTATAATCAGTATTTGGACTAAGCAGGGCAGTAACTAACATTCAACTCCTTTAAATGTTTCTTTGTTACTCTTGACCGTTTTTTCTTCTCTATGAACTTTATATGTCAACCTCCATATGAAAAACTCAGCTGGGATTTTTTTAGTGTCATATTGAATCCGTTGATTCATTGATTAGAATTGATATTTTATGATGCTAAATTTTTCTGTCCATGAACAGTGGGACATCTCCCCATTCATCTTTGTGCTTTAGTGAAGTTTTACAGTTTATATATGTCATTCTATAACTTGCTATCTTATCCTTTTTGTAAGTAAAATGTAGGTTCCGGTTTCCTCTGTAGATAATCATATCACCTGAAATAACGAGAGTTTTATTTTCTCTTTCCTAGTAAAAAGGCCTTAAGTTTCTATTTCTTATATTATTGGGCGGACTAACAAGAACTCTTAATATTTTATTGACAGAATTAGTGACTGTGGGTGCCCTTGCCTTTTTCCTAATTTTAAGGAGAGTCTCTTCATAGTTTATTTAGGATAATATTGGTTTTGTAGATCTCCTTTGAGATTTCCTTTTGTTACACTTTACACAAAAAGTTTAAATGTGATTGGGTGCTGAATTTTACTAAATTGAAGTGATCGTATATGCTTTTTAAGTTTTTTTTTAATCTCAATATAATGAATGATAATTATAGATTTTCTAATATTTAACAATCTTTATGTTCCCAAGGCAAACTGCATTTTCATGACATCTCTTATAAAATTTTGGATGTGATGTGTTAACATTTTGATGAAGGATTTTGCAAGTATATTTTTTTGTGAAGTGAGTTTGGAATATTCCTTCATCATACTATCATTTTTTTTTAAAGTTTTGCTGGTCTTATAAAATAAATCAGGAAGCATGTCTTCTTTTTCAGTTTTCTATAAGAGTTTAAGAGTTTTTGGTACATTGGGAAGACTTGATAGAATTTGCCTGGAGAACCACTTGGGCGTGTTGCTTTCTTTGTAAGGAGATTAAAAAACTTCCACTTAAGTATTGTTGATATTAAAAGGATTGTTCAGTATTTCTGATTTTATTTCTTGAGTCAGTTTCAATAAGATATTTGTAGGAATTTTTGCTTTTCATCCAAATTGTCAAATTTAATGGTATGCATTGATAATACTGTTCTCATTTACATATATTCTGTCTTTGGTTTTTTTTTTTTTAAAGATTTTATTTATTCATTTAACAGAGAGAGAACACAAGCAGGCAGAGAGGCAGGCAGAGGCAGAGAGAGGAGCAGGCTCCCTGCGGAGCAAGGAACCCGATGCAGAACTCGATCCCAAGATGCTGGGATCATGACCTGAGCCAAAGGCAGCTGCTCAACCAACTGAGCCACCCAGGCGTCCCTGTCTTTGGTTTTTATTTATAACATTATTGCTTTCTTTTCTACCTTTCTTAATCTCATCATATGTCTCTTCACCTGGTACTTTGCATATAGACCGTACTTGTTGTTAGGCATTTCCATGAACTTTTATCACAGGATATCACAGGGAGCAACAGAGAAACCCTGCAATCTGCATTCTGTCATCCTCTTGCTTCCCTGCCCGCATTGTGTATGAGCAACCCAGTTTTTCTTGATAGTGTCCATCGGTCACCCAACCGTACTAAAAGCTCTTCTCTACCCACTGGTTCAGTGACATTAGTTGCCGAGAGTGGCCAGATAGCAATCTGTGTCCAATTTAATGGAAACATTATTGAGTTCTCTGGTGGAGGGTGTCCTTCTTTGGCAACTAAGGCCTCAAAACTAGAACAACCTACAAGTACAGGATTGAGAATAGGAATTTACAGGAGTGGGCAGCCACTCCTGTTTCCACCCCTTGATTCCCAGACCTGTGGATCCCGGCCGTGGCAGAGTCAATGCCTTGCATTGGTGGCTGTTTCCAAGCATCTGTTTTGTCCCCTGGGGTATCTCCCAGCCTACCTGGTGTTGCCCATAGGCTGGTACCCTCCCTGAGTCTTTAGAAGCTCATTCTCTCCTTCCATGAAGGAAACTGCTTTTAGGGTGATGAGGAACAGGGTTAGATCAGTGAATTCCAAGAGCATAAGCTCATCGTCATGCATCATTTGCTGTAAATGAATGTTTCTGTCAGAAGCCATGCTCTGTGAAATACCTTGTGAGTGGAGAGCGCATGGGGAAAGTCCATATATGGTGGTTTGGGTGGAAGCATTACAGACAGGAAAGCAAACTCATATCCAAAGTAGGTTCAATTCAAGTGAAAACAAATCTCTGTGCCATCCATCAGTTGTAATCAACCTGCCTTGGATGGCTGGCTGGTCCTCCAGAGGATGGCACATTGAAGGGGCTCAGAATTAGACTGCTTCGATTGTCTTCTTTCAGGTGGCCCCAATACATTTTGCAGAACTGGACATCATCCAGACCTGGATTTTTATCTCCTCAGGCAGCAGGTCATAGGGAACTCTGCATGAGGACATAGATGCAGATTGAGAGAGACAGGGTAGGCGGTGTGGCAGGACGAGTGCCTGTGAGTACCTGTGACATTTGCTCATGCAGCTTACTTGTGCCTTCAGAGTCTACCTGAGCCCTAGCTCATGTAGCCCACCTCTATCTGCTGATGGGATGCTACTGTGTACATCCAGCTTCATGCCTGGTGGGTCACAAAACAGTCCCATAAACATGAGCAGATTGGATAGCGTGGAGACTTGGTGATGGTCCATGGTCAGTGAGTGTTCAGTCCCTTTTGGGATTGGTAATAAGCCAGCAACTATTTTTCAAAAGGAAAGTAATTACCTGTAGAATCACGAATAATTCTTCATAAAGCACTGGTTTGGGTAGAGAAGTGGGCGCTTTCAGGGGAATCTGTGAAGTCAAACTTGGCTCGTCACCCTGTAGACAACCAAGATGGAAGAACCCGATGGAGAGGTTTCTGGGAATCTGATACTTCTGTGTAGCTACTACCTCTGTGCTTCTGTGGCCACATGTCTGCTGGACCACTGTTCTCCAGTGGCTAGAAGTTGGACAGAGGAGCAGGGTATGAGGTAGGGCAGTGAGGACAAGATGAAGCCTTACTCGGACCTCTGTGACTCCCTGTAATCCTAGCCGACTTGGAAGACTTTAGGTGAGGACTTGCTCCATTTCCACCTCCCAGATCTGGCACAGATTCCTCTTCCGTTCAGTTTCTTTTTCAGTTTAGAGTTGTGCTTTTTGTGTTATGAATATGTGGTTATTTATAATTTATGTTTTCATTATAAACTTCTAATTTAAAACCGTGGTCACGGAATGTGGGTCTCTGTGATACCTCTTCTTTGACACTTTTTGCAAGTTGCCTAGTCTATGATTTTTATAAATATTCCCTGTGCGCGCAAGAAGATTTTTGTTCTCACTAAGGTTGGATGTGGAATTCTTTATTTACCGATAGGTCAAGCTTATTAGTTATTATATTCAAATATTTTGCGTCTTCTTAATTTTGTTTTGTTTTCACTTTTGTTTGCTTGACCTATCAATAGCTGGATAGAGATGATGAAATCTGCTCGTGATAGATTAATTTACTTCCCCCCTAGGTCTATACATTTTTGCTTTATACATTTTGAGACTATTTTGTGAGTTCATAGATGTTTAAAATTATTATCATTGCCTTGGAATTGAGCATTTTATCATTTTATCTTTACCCTTCAAGTTTTTATTTTTTACTTAATGCATATTTCACTTCTGTCTTTTTAAGCCTAGAAGTTAGACACTCATTGTTATTGTTTTAGATAGACAGTGTGTGTTTGGTTGTGCCAATGTATTTACCATTATGTTTGTATACCTCCTTCTTCCATATTATACAGTCTTTTTGGGACTATATAACTTCTTAGAAGTTCTCTTAGAGCAGGTTTCTCAATGGGAAACCCCTGTTTAAAAAATAATTTTTCATAAATGTTTATATTTTTGCTCTTACTACAAAAAAACCACATGTTTTCTTGGTATAAAGAAACTTGATATAAAGTTGACTGTTATTTTTTGCTCAATAATCTGTCTTCACTGTCTTGCACTGTTGAAATTTTGGGTCTTATGCAAACTATTGTTTTTTGTGGGTGGTCCTTCCTTTCTCTTTGTCCACTCTTAGGATTTTTTCTTTTATCTCTAATATTTTGCATTTTTACCATCATGTATATTTGTTTGTATTACTTTTTGCCTAACTGGCTGGAGTTGTAGATTCATGGTTTTTCATTAGTACTAGACATCCTCAACTGATCTGTCTTTAGATTTTATGTCCTCAAGTCTCTTCATTTTGTAACTTGGGAACTCCAATCAGACATGTTAATACCTTCTCATTCATCTTATTCTATTCTCTGTAACTTAGGCTTTTTAATACTTTTTATCTTTTACATATTATAGAGGAATATTTATATTCTTTTTAACCATTGCTTTTTTCTGTTGTTTTGCTTCCATATTTATTTTTTCTGTTTCAACAGTGGAGCTTTTATTTACATGATTATATTGATCAGTTTTACAGGTTCCATTTTCTGTGTTTGTACCTGGTTGATTTCTATTGTATGAGCATCCTTGAACGCGCATCCTTTATTCCTTTAAACATGTCAAATACGGCTATTCTGTATTCTCTGGCTGTCACTTTCGGTGTCTGCAGTCCTTGAGAGTCTAACCCATTTGTTATTTCCATGGACCCTTGTTCTTAGTGACTGATCATTTTTGGTGATTTTTATTTTAAGATGTTGGCTGATTTTAATTGCTTGGAATACTGTGGTTCTAAGAGGGAAAGTTTTTGCCAAAGAATAGTTAGCTCCTCTTTCCAAGAGAGCTGGAACGTGCCCCAGTTGAGGTTTACTCTGGCTTCCTTTGTCCCCACTTGCTGTGTTCTGTGGACCGATACACTGCTGAGGTTCTCAGCCCTGGCATCTCCAGGGCACCTGCTGTCTACAGGGCAAGGCTGGTTCTTACTTCTCCCAGCTGCCATTGACTTTTGTGGTCTAGACTTCCTGTCTACATACCCACCCCTCCTGAGGGTTTGGCACTCATATTTTCTGTTTCTATGTTTTTTTTGTTTTTTGTGTTTTTTTATGGGGATGAGTAGGGAAGTGAGTTGGAGATCTTGTCTACTGCTTGTAGAGACTAGCAATCCCTTCAGGAATATTATTTGGAGTCCAGTTGTAGAAAGGAGAGTTCTTTAAAGTTTGATGCCCCATGGCAACCATTTCTTACATAAAACACACTTATTTCATGTCTTTATCCATATTCTTAAAAATGTGAGTGAGAATGCTAGCCTGTGTCATAGGAACTGAGAATAAGTAAATATGGTCAAGACCTTAGTCCATATTTTTGTGTGCACTTAGCAAGTCACTCATTCAGTTGCAAATTGTGGACGATACAACTTTGTGAGCAGGTGCAAATTAGTTCTTCTTCCACATATCTATAATTTTTTGTTTATTTAAAAAATATGTCTGTGTTGGGGCACTTGGGTGGCTCAGTGGGTTAAAGCCTCTGCCTTCAGGTCACTTCATGATCCCAGGGTCCTGGGATTGAGCCCTGGATCAGGCTCTCTGCTCGGCGGGGAACCTGCCTCCCCCTCTCCCTCTGCCTGCCTCTCTGCCTGCTTGTGATCGCTCTCTCTCTCTCTCTGTCAAATAAATAAATAATCTTAAGAAATATGTCTATATTATTGATGATTCATTCAGTATGACAAATTACCCAAGGTCTGGGTATGGGAAAGCTTTCAGAAGTTTTCAGGATTCCTCTTGCATTTTACATTTAGATCCGTGCTGTGATCCATTTGGTGTTAATTTTTATGAAAGGTATAAAGTACGTGTCTAGACCTTTTTTGTGTATGGATGTCTGTTTAGTTGTTCTAAGATGTTCTGCTGAAAAGACTGTTGTCTCTCCATTGAATTATCTTTGTTCCTTTTGTCAGATGTCATTTGACTACATTCATGTGGGTCTGTTGGTCTATTGGTCTGTCCTTCTGTCAGGACCATCCGTGTCTTGATTACTGTAGTTTTATAGCAAAACTGGAAGTCAAGTAGGGTCAGTCCTCCGAACTTTTTCTTGTCCTTCAACAGTGTGTTTGCTGGTCTGGGTGCTTTGTCTCTGCACGTAAGCTTTAGAATCAATGTGTTGGTATCTACAAAATAACTTGCTGGGATTTTAATTGGGATTGCATTGACTCTATAGATTAATTTGGAAAGAATTTACATCTTGACCATATTGTCTTCTTATTCGTGAGCGTGGGGTAGCTCTCCATTTATTGAGTTCTCTGATTTATTTCACCACAATTTTATAGAATTATTGAATCAGAATTTTTGGTTACTCCTTTCATACCTCATCATAAAATAGAGTAGGACTCTATATGTGGAACAGAATGAAAAATACATTTTCCATTAGATCACACACATATGTATATTATATGGGAATGAATGAAAATATGTACCCGTAGCCAAATGTTATCACAGCTAAAAGCTCATTTATTTTTGCCCAGTGACAGCCGTTCAAAGTAATTTGTGGTGATAAATTATGATTTAGAGTGCCAAATAGGCATCATTCCAATAATGAATGGTCAGACCAGCCTTGGTGAGAAAGCATTGAGATTTGAAGGAAAAAGGCCATGATGGCTCTCGTGGTAATAATCTCTGTTATTTATGATGCACCTGTCAGTACTCAGTACCCACTAGCCCTGCAGAATCCGGGTTGCTTTTTACGTGAAGAAACAGGGTTAGGGAAGCTGTGCTTACCGAGTCCCACAGAAGTAAGTGGGGTCGGGGACCCTACCTTCAGTCTGTTGGAGTTCAAAGTATTTTTTAATAGAAAAGCAGTGTTTCGTATGAGACTGTCCTTTACCAGGTAAATGAAAAGTAGTACTGTTTAATGGAAAAAATGAAAAATGCATGTAGAAAAGAATGAAAATATAGATAATCTGTTGCTCTACAGAAAAGCCTCTAAGAAACAAAAGCGCTGTCACATAATACATGAAAGCGATGGGTGTTTAATAGACTTAGCAATTAGAAGCCATCCCAAATTACTAGAAAATGCATTGGAAAGGAAAGGATAAAATGTTCAAAGGGAACGTGCAAGAGGAACCCATTATCATTACATAGATGGTGCCATGCTCATGATTTCCCTTTGAAAAGGCACTTTCATACGTTTCATTTCATTTGCATTGTAAGGTACTTTAAAAAAACATTTTTAAAGGCCTTTGGATTCGTTTTAGTAACAATAAGGGCATTTTTGTACATTTCACTTAGTTTGTGTCTTTTGGAGTATGGAGGTTTTTTTTTAACCTATTTAAGGCGTGTTTTAAAGACATTTGAGTACTAATAAAGGCATTTTCATACATTTCACTTAGTTTGTGTTGTATGGTAAATTTTTGTTACCACAAAGGAAAGTGGGGTTGGGCTGCATAAACATATTTCATTGAGATTGTCAGTGTTTTTAGTGTTTTAGTTCACTTTAAGCTATGTTGTTTGTTTTATGCTCTGAATTTTGAAAACTGAAGTAGCTCCGAAGAAAACAGCCACGGGGCCTCACTCTGTGGCTTTGTGCACTATCCTGTCCACTGGGAATGGCCCAGGGGAGGGAAGAGGGCTCCTGGTCCAGGGACTGAGGGCATTCCTGCATTTCATTTACTTCCCCTGGGGGAGAGAGCCCTGTGATGCGTGTTGCCAGCAGCAGGACCAGGAAGGAATGTGGCTCGTAAGCTTATACATTCTCTAATGAATGCTCTACTGTGTTTTTCCTTGACACCCTATAAAAGATCCTATTTTGTGGAGAAGTCCATATTAAAACTTGTTTGGAGTTTGAGTTCCAAAGGCAAATGCAGAATCAATTGCTGGCTGTCCTCTTTCGGGAAGGGCTGGATTCTTCCGTGGGCTCAGGTTAGGTGGTGGTTAGGGCCTCCAGCCTCATGAGAAGTGGAAGCCACTGGCCAGCTGGGAGCCCGGCTTGCCCCCCGAGGCCGGCGGATGCCGGATGGAGCTGAAGGTCCTCCATTGTGCAGGATCCAGCCTGTCTGGCAGTGCATCTGCTCCGAGGGCATAACTCCAGCCCCCTAGGATCATCGCGTGTGACTTAGGAGCCTTGGAAGTCCCCTTCCTCTCTCAAAATGGATTCAGAATTATAGTTTACAACTGTGTTAGCATCAACATGTATGTGCCCTTTGACCCTGAGAACTTATATTTTTGGGTTTTGATTTTAAAAGAAATTAAAACACGTTTGTGGACCCTTAAAAGTATTAGGGGACCCAGATGCTGTGTCTGCTATGCTGAATGGGGAGGTCACCCTCAACCCAGACAAGGCACTTCTCAGTGATGGGGACCCTGAAATTAAAAAAAAAATATATATATATATATATATATATATATATATATATATATATATATATGAGATAGACACTCCAGTATTTAAGACCCGAAGTGATATCAGGCATGACGGGACCTTGCATCTGTGCCTTGTTTCCAGTGAGATCCTTTCTGAGGGAAGTGTAGGGAAAGGCCAGGCGATGCTGCTTTCCCCCTCTTCCTGACCCATTCCATGCCATCATGTACTAATTTTCACTTTACCGTCATGTATACTTTCACATTCTTTTCAGTCTTTCTGGAGACATGAGAGCCAATGAAGTCAATGCTCATTTCTCCCCGGACTGGGTTAACGAAATACGTGAAAGGTCACACGAGGAAAACAGCCATCCTGGTTTCTTAGTCGTGAGCTTTGTGTCCACAGTTCAGTTACATTCATCCGGGGAGGTTTAAAATAAGTAAGATTTCACAGCTCCGTGTGTGCGGCAAGCAGTCAGGATCTCAAGTTGGATGTCCCCAGAGGACATGCGGTCACATCCCCGAGCCCCTTTCTTTGTGGGGTCGGAGTGTGGGGATTCCTCGGCCCTGTGGTACCCCTGAGACCCTTTGCCATCATCGTAGTGTGTCTGAAGGTGTGGGCACTTAGTCACGGGCAAAACCGCCGTGTTGGGGAGAGTAAGAACATTAGGCTGGATCCTCCCATCTCCTGCCAGTTCTGGAAGCGTACATGCCTTTGGCCCCTTGGTCTCGCTCGCTCGCCGTCTGCTGCGGGGACCCCAGCCGGCACCCCCCCGCTGGCCCCCTACCCTCCCCAGCTCTGCCAGCCACGGCGACGCATTTTCATTCTTGGGGCCTCGTTTTCCTCACCTGTGGAATAGCACAGACACCTTGCTCCCCACGGGGGTGTTGTAAATATGTGTTGAGGTCGATCTTGTGGTTGTCTTTTTCCCCAAGTATCAGATAACACGGGTGATACTAATCTGGGGCAAATCTGTGTGCGATTTGGCGGATCCGCTCTGCTTCCCCGGGTCCCCGCGGTTAGTGCTTTGATATGGGGGCGGGGCCATCTCCGCGGTGATGCTGGAGCTGCCCACGGGCTGGCGCGAGCCCCGCGAACCCTGTACTGATGGGAACAGGCGAAGGGCTCGCCAGTCTCTGGTATTCGAAAGAACCGTCCCGCATGTCTCGGATCTCACTGCCTTTGCTCTTCTAAAGCCCCCCTGAAATTCTTAGGGTTCTTGGATCGGGGTGCGTCAGTAGTGCCCATGTTTGGATGAGGGATAAAGACCTTCGGTGGGTTCCAGCCCACAGGGAGTGCTGTTTGTGGCCCCCTTCCGGAGTGCTTTGCCGCTTTGCCGAAGCTCAAGCCTAAATCCATGCCGTGGAAACCCAAGGGAGCGCTACATCCGTCACGTTGAGCGGACATCGTATAAAATGGAAATAGTGTTACTTTTTTGTGTGTGTGGCTAGAAAGGGATAGAGGGAGAAGGAGCCTTAGTGTGCAAAAGTGGACCTCAGGAAATCCATCAGGGAGGCTAATGCCAGATGCTCTTCCTTTTGCTGCTGGAGCACCAGAGAAGAGGGAAGTCAACCAGCAAAACAGCACATTCTTGCAAGTGTTTCCTGCCCTCTCACATCTATAGTTAGTACTTTCTGACCCTTTTCTCTTAACCTGCAAGCCCGTTAAAAACATTAATTGCCACGCATTAAAATAAAAGCTCTTCACTTGGGAGACTCAGACCGTTTTTAGATTTTTAAATAAAACATTTCAAATCCATTTGGAAGACTTAATTTTCTAAGAAGAGGGCATTTCTGATCCTCTGATTCAGGGAATGAAGTTGCTTGTCTTATTTTTATCCTGATAGTAAATAGTCTTACATTCACTTTTGAATAAAATCCATTTCTCCATTTATCAGGGAAAATCTAAATTTGACGGTGTAGCTGTTTTGCATAATTTAAATATACAATACTGGGTTATTTCTATAGAGAAATATAGTGATTTAATGGGAAATTTAAATTTTCAGATGTTCAAACCCTTCTACTTCTGGAATAATTTTTACAACTAGATGTATTTGACATTGATTAATATTGATGACATTTGAGGACATGAACCGTGGGTATCACCGTGTTGCTAAGTTGTGCCTTTGCAATATTTTCCTTCCTCTTAGGAAGTTGAAGATCACGTGGCATTTTTAATAACGGTCCCGACAGCCCTGGCGATTTTCTTTGCGATATTCATCCTCGTCTGCATTGAGTCCGTGTTTAAGAAGCTGCTCCGCCTTTTCTCCTTGGTGATATGGCTGTGTCTCGTGGCCATGGGGTACCTCTTCATGTGCTTTGGAGGCACCGTCTCTCCCTGGGACCAGGTAAGGTGTTAAAATTTTTTTGTGTGTTTCCTTTATGTGCTGTGATTGATGACATACTTGGTTCTGCAAGCCTGATCCTAAACTGGAAACAGGAGACCGGTGGCTGAGAAGAAGGTCTTTCGAACTAGCCACGTTAGTGTTGCTTCAGGGCTGAAGTCACTCGACACCCATTTGGACTTCTCAGATCTGCCAGCAGCCAGGGTGCAGGCCCGGGTCTCACCTTGTCACTTGGTTGAGATGCCGGGGTCTGAATATATTCCTCGTGCTGCACTTGGCTGCGTGGTCTCCTGGTTCCTGAGTTCTCCATTACTCCAGGATCCCTCCGGGATTGGAGCCTTACCTGTAACTCTCAAACACTGGTGGTTGCCTTGGACGCTTTGTCAATTACTAGATCTTCCTCCTTACACACAGACTTCTGTGATGCTGATTTTGTATCAACCTGATTTTGTCATATCAATAGGATGGTCTCATGCACCTGTTGGAAACCCATGGCTCTTCATGTTGACCCTGGGGG
>JAPYYJ010001607.1:0-13958 GCA_028533885.1 Nasua narica | reverse complement strand
GATGTCAATAAGCACTTATCTTTCAATAATCACTCTCAACGAGAACGGCCTAAATGCTCCCATAAAACGACACAGGGTTGCAGAATGGATAAAACGACAGGACCCGTCCATATGCTATCTACAAGAGACACATTTGGAACCAAAAGATACATCCAGACTGAAAGTGAAAGGATGGAGAACCATCTTTTATGCCAACGGACCTCAAAATAAAGCTGGGGTAGTGATTCTCATATCAGATAAATTAGATTTTAAGCTAAAGACTGTAGTCAGAGATACAGAAGGACACTACATCATTCTTAAAGGGTCTATTCTCCAAGAAGATCTAACAATTGTAAACATTTATGCCCCCAATATAGGAGCAGCCAACTACATAAACCAACTGTTAATCAAAATAAAGAGTCATATTGACATGTATACCTTTATACTAGGAGATCTAAACACGCCACTCTCAGTAACTAACAGATCATCTAAACAGAAAATCAACAAAGAAACTAGAGCTTTGAATGACACATTGGACCACATGGACCTCATAGATATGTACAGAACATTCCACCCTAAAACAACAGAATACTCATTCTTCTCGAGTGCACATGGAACTTTCTCCAGAATAGACCACATACTGGGCCACAAATCAGGTCTCAACCGATACCAAAAGATATAGATGATTCCCTGCATTTTCTCAGACCACAATGCTTTAAAACTGGAACTCAACCACAAGAAAAAGTTTGGAAGGAATTCAAACACTTGCAGACTAAAGACCAACATGCTCAAGAATGCTGGGATCAACCAACAAGTCAAAGATAAACTTAAACAATTCATGGAGACCAATGAGAATGAAGACACATAAATCCAAAACCTATGGGATACGGCAAAGGTGGTCCTTAGGGGGAAATACATAGCCATCCAAGCCTCACTCAACAAAAGTGAAAAATCCCGAATACACCAGCTCTATTTACATCTTAAAGAACTGGAAAATCAACAACAAATTAAACCAACCCCACGCACAAGAAGGGAAATAATCAAGATTAGAGCAGAGATCAACGAGTTAGAAACTAAAGAAACAGTAGAACGCATCAATAAATCCAGAAGTTGGATTTTTGAAAGAATCAATAAGATTGATAAGCCACTGGCCAAACTCATCCAGAAGAAAAGAGAGAGGACCCTAATTAACAAAATTATGAAAGGGGAGAGATCACGACTAGTCCAAAGGAAAAAGAAATAATGATCAAAAATTACTATCAACAGCTATATGTCAATAAGTTAAATAACCTAGAAGAAATGGATGTATTCCTGGAAACACATAATCTTCCAAGACTGAAACAGGAAGACATTGACAACCTGAATAGACCAATATCTAGTAATGAGATTGAAGCAGTGATCAAAAACCTCCCAAAAAACAAGAGTCCAGGGCCTGACGGATTCCCTGGGGAATTCTACCAAACATTCAAGGAATAAATGATACCTATTCTCCTGAAACTGTTTCACAAAATAGAAACAGAAGGAAAACTTCCAGACTCTTTCTATGAAGCCAGCATTACCCTGATCCCCAAACCAGGCAAAGACCCCATCAAGAAGGAGAATTTCAGACCAATATCCCTGATGAATATGGATGCCAAGATTCTCAACAAGATCCTAGCTAATAGGATCCAACAGCACATTAAAATGATTACTCATCATGACAGGTGGGATTTATCCCTGAGATGCAAGGGTGGTTCAACATTTGCAAAACGATCCATGTGATAGAACAAATCAATAAGAGAAGAGAGAAGAACCACATGGTCTGCTCAATTGATGCAGAAAAAGCATTTGACAAAATTCCGCATCCGTTCCTGATTAAAACTCTTCAAAGTATAGGGATAGAAGGAACATTCTTCAACTTCATAAAGTCTATCTATGAAAAGCCCACAGCAAATATCATTCTCCATAGGGAAAAGCTGACAGCCTTCCCTTTGAGATCAGGAACACGACAAGGATGCCCACTCTCACCATTCTTGTTCAACATAGTACTAGAAGTCCTAGAGACAGCAATCATACAACAAAAACAAATAAAAGGTATTCTAATTGGCAATGAAGAAGTCAAACTCTCTTTCTTTCCAGATGACATGATACTTTACATGGAAATCCCAAAAGACTCCACCTCCAAACTACTAGAACTCATACAGCAATTCAGTAATGTGTCATGATACAAAATCAATACACAGAAATCAGTTGCTTTCCTATATACTAACAATGAAGATATGGAAAGGGAATTTAGAGAATTGATTCCATGTACTGTAGCACCAAGAACCATAAGATACCTGGGAATAAACCTAACCAAAGAGGTAAAAAATCTGTACTCGAGGAACTACAGAATGCTCGTGAAAGAAATTGAAGAAGACATAAAAAGGTGGAAAAGCATTCCATGCTCAAGGACCAGAAGAATAAACATTGTTAAAATGTCTATACTGCCCAGAGAAATCTATACTTTCAATGCCATCCCGATCAAAATTCCACCGTTTTTTTTCAAAGGGTTGGAAGAAACAATCCTAAAATTTGTATGGAACCAGAAAAGACCCCGAATTGCTAAGGAAATGTTGAAAAAAAAAAAAACAAAGTTGGGGGCATCACATTGCCTGATTTCAAGCTTTACTACAAAGCCGTGATCACCAAGACAGCATAGTACTGGCACAAAAACAGACACATAGACCAGTGGAACAGAGTAGAGCCCAGATATGGACCCGCAACTCTATGGTCAAATAATCTTTGACAAAGCAGGAAAAAATACCCAGTGGAAAAAAGACTGTCTCTTCAATAAATGGTGCTGGGAAAATTGGACAGCTATATGTAGAAGAATGAAACTTGACCATTGTCTTACACAATACACAAAGATAAACTCGAAATGGATAAAAGACCTCAATGTGAGGCAGGAATCTATCAAAACCCTAGAGAAGAACATAGGAAGTAACCTCTTCGACATCAGCCACAGCAACTTCCTTCAGGACATGTCTCCAAAGGCAAAGAAAACAAAAGCAAACATGAACTTTTGGGACTTCAAGATAAAAAGCTTCTGCACAGCAAAGGAAACAGTCAACAAAACAAACAGGAAACCCATGGAATAGGAGAAGATATTCACAAATGACACTACAGACAAAGGCCTGATATCTAAGTTCTATAAAGAATTCCTCAAACTCAATACTCACAAAACAGATAATCACATCAAAAAATAGAAGACATGAACAGGCAATCTCCAAAGAAAACATACAAATGGCTAACAGACACACAAAAAAATGTTCATCATCTTTGGCCATTAGGGAGATTCAAATCAAAACCACACTGAGATACCACCTTACACCAGTTAGAATGGCCAAAACCAACAAGATAGTAAACAACAAGTGTTGGAGAGGATTTGGAGATAGGGGAATGTTGGTGGGAATGCAAGTTGGTGCAGCCCCTTTCGAAAACAGTGTGGAGATTCCTCAAGAAATTAAAAATAGAGCTAACCTATGACCCTGTAGTTGCACTACTGGGTATTTACCTGAAAGATGCAGATGCAGTACAAAGAAGGGCCACATGTACCCCAATGTTCATAGCAGCAATAGCCACAATCACCAAACTGTGGAAAGAGCCAAGATGTCCTTCAACAGATGAATGGATAAAGAAGATATGGTTTATATATACAATGGAATATTATGCCTCCATCAGAAAGGAGGAATACCCAACTTTTGTATCAACATGGACGGGACTGGAAGAGATTATGCAGAGTGAAATAAGTCAAGTGGAGAGAGTCAATTATCTTATGGTCTCACTTACATGTGGAGCATAAGGAAAAACATGGAGGGCATTGTGAGAAGGAAGGGATGGTGAATGAGGGATAATCAGAGGGGGAGATGAACCATTAGAGACTGTGGACTCTGAGCAACAAACTGAGAGTTTTGGAGGGGAGGATGTGGGGGGTTGGGTGAGCCTGGTGGTGGGTATTGAGGAGGGCACATATTGCATGGAACACTGGGTGTGGTGCATGAACAATTAATCTTGTAACACTGAAAAAATAAACATATTTGGGGAAAAAAGTGGCTTCTATTTAACTAGAGAATTATTTTTAAACTTCATTCAAATTTCTTTGAATTTTGAAAGAAAGTATATTTTTGTATAAAAATGCAAGAGAAATGATTCTGGTTTGCAAATAAAAATGTTAAATTAAAAAATAAAACCTCCATATTATCAATACAAACTTAGAGTAGCATCATAGAAAACAATATAGTCTCTTCTGTTCTTTTGGCAGTAACTATGCAGCCACATTATAGGCACAATTTTCTACTACCTAAAGGAACAACCCTACAAATATCTGAGACTAACAGTTAAATTAAATTAAATTAAATTAAATTAAATTAACAATTTTATCAACCAAATACCCCAGGAACAAGACTATAGTCAGAGAAAATTAGAGTTACTGATTAATGCAGTAAGGAAGGACACATCAGAGAAATATCCCTTCAGAGGATGGCAGCATCATTTTTAAGGGTTGGGTTTCTGCTGAAGGATATGAATGGATCAGTTTTGGATTGGATACTATTTCTGATGCAGGATTAGGGGAAGAGGTGATTAACAAGGGATTCTATGCTATCATAAAGAAGTAAAATCTTAGCAGTGGGGCATTCCCAGTAATAGATGGCAAGAGCAGAGCAAATCTGGGCCATGATTGATAAGGAATCACTCAAAGAGGGAGTCATTGAACATTTTACACCTACTGCATGACCTTGGGAGAAACCATGATTTCTATAAACTTTGGACCTGGCTTTGCCTATATCTATCCTCCTGAGACTGATTTACTATAGTACTTTTTCCTTTTCAGTCTGATATGGTTTTTTACCCTTTCAGTCCTGGACATGTTTTTGCCCTTTCAAGAATCTTGGCAGATTAAAATTATACGAATATCATATAGGCCTTGGAATTTAAACATAGGTCTTCCATTTCCTACTGTGAGGACTTAAAAACGTCAATTAAATTTTCCATATCCCAATTAGCACATATGCAAAATTTGATAAAATTGTCTTCAAAGAGTTAGCATGTAGGATTAAAAAAACAAATATTTGCATATATTATAGTATCTAAATATAATAGTTATTAACTATATCACAGCCACTACTTTATACTTATTTTTATAAAGTTTCAAAATAGCGGGGCGCCTAGGTGGCTCAGTTGTTGGGCGTCTGCCTTTGGCTCAGGTCATGATCCCAGGGTGCTGGGATCGAGCCCCACATCGGGCTCCCTGCTCCTCAGGAAGCCTGCTTCTCCCTCTCTCCCTCCTCCTGCTTGTGTACCCTCTCTCACTGTGTCTCTCTCTGTCAAATAAATAAAATCTTTAAAAAAAAAAGTTTCAAAATAGCTAACAGTGAAAATTGGATTATAATTGGACTACCTATAGCTTTCCAAAGATAGCTTTTTTTTATTTTTTTTTTTACTAAAGTCAAAGAAGTTCTGTCACAGAATTTGAAGGGGTAAAAGATTTGTTAAGATCAGCAACCAAGTAGAATATAACTTTGAAGGTCAGAACAAAAAGTTCAAATTCAGTGTATAATGTTGGAAGATATGGAGCAGTGTATACTCAGAGAAGTTTCAAATGCCATCCTAGCGTGCCTGAATGATATGACTGTTGTATTTTTGCCCAATTTGCCGCCATCCACCTGTCTCATATCAGAGCAATACCTGAAAAGAATAGGCTTTCCAAAGCACCAACTTGTCAAAATGTTTCAATTGCCTTAACGAAACTCTTGTGTTTAGTTCTACGGTACTGTTGAAATAAGGACTTTTACTGTTTTAAAAAAACATACACACACACACATACACACACATATATGTATATATAGTGAAAGGAGGAAAAAGATAATGTGTCCAAAGAAAATCATAATCCTAATCATAACTTCAACTATCTGCAAACTTGATTACACTTTGTAGCTTTCTCTCTGAATATACCACATTTTCATGTCTTAAGTTGATGAAATAATCGCTTCCCCATTCGGAAGCTTAGGCTTCAGCCGTTCCATAGTTCTCGTTAATTGTTAGCTCTCTCTTTAACATAATTCATTCTTTTTCAAGAAGCAAGACTCACAAGAGAACCATATAAAGTTCCCTACAAAAATGTAATGACCTTTTGGCTCCAATCCAACTATTAAGATACACTAAGTCCTGGTTCTTTTTTGTTTTTTAAGATTTTATTTATTTATTTGACAGAGAGAGAGACAGCAAGAGAGTGAACACAAGCAGGGAGGCAGTGGGAGAGGGAGAAGCAGGCTTCCCAGTGAGCAGGAGCCCGATGTGGGGCTTGATCCCAGGATCCTGACCTGAGCCGAAGGCAGACGCTTAACGACTGAGCCACCCAGGTGCCCCTAAGTCCTGGTTCTTTAAATTAATGAAATCTGTGGTGCACAGTGTGACTGATACACTATAACCAAAAAGGAATTTGCTTCCTAGGAACTGACTTTATGTCATCTAGTGTGAAGATACCACTGAAAATTCTTTCTATTCTGTAATAGTTGAACAACTACTTCACTTATTTACTAGTAGTGATAAGTGAATTATAGACTTACTTCATCAGTTAGAAATACTGATCAATGAACTGTGAAATATGAGAAGAATTTATGGTATAAATTCAATTTGTACTGATGTGGATACAAGTAGAGGGTATTATGCTAAGTGAAATAAGGCATTTAGAGAAAGACAAATATCATATAATTTCACTCATATGTGGAATTTAAGAAACAAAACAGATCAACATAGGGTAAGGGAAGGAAAAATAAAGTAAGATAAAATCAGAGAGGGAGGTAAACCATAAGAGACTCTTAACTACAGGAAACAAACTGAGGGTTGCTGGAGAGGAAGTGGGTGAGAGGATAGGGTAGTTGGGTGATGGGCATTAAGGAGGGCATTGATGTAATGGTCACTGAGTACTATATGCAACTGGTTAATCACTAAATTCTACTCCTGAAACTAAAAATATACTATATGTTAACTGAATTGAATTTAAACATACAAATAAGAATTTAGGGCTTAAAATCAAATGCTTTAAAAATCCAACTGTAGAAGAGACTTAAGGTTTATCAGGTACAAAAGAATTTAAATAGCTGTTTTGTAGTCAAATTCAGACTTTATATAATATGACAAGTCAATCATTTAAGGTTTTGTTATCAGACAATCAAAAATATTGTCTCTGAATTCTACTCTGATTTCTGTGGAATTTGGTCAACCTCTCTCTCTATATATAGCTCACACAGTAAGTAGTGGGATAAAAAAAGTTAAATAGAAAAAAACCATTATCTAGCAGGGAAAACCTGAGAATGGGGAGCTATTTAATGCTGTAATGCAAGATATTTCTAAGTGTCCTTGCTTCTACTCAAAGAGGAATCTGTTTTCAGTTTGGACCCAGATCAGGAAAAGGCTGTATTTTCTGTCAACAAGAGATTAAAGTGACCTTCTCAACCCTGAGCAGAACGTAGTACAAAGATATGAAGTCCTTAAGTAGCAAGTAGCTGAGATGCACTGAATTCAGGCACTCCAGGGTTAGTAGGAAAAGCAGCAAGGAAGCAATTTTGAGTAAATTGTTAATAGGACATAAAGCCTCCTTAGTAACATCACAGACAAAGAATTCACTTAAAGGAAAATTTGAGCAAGTATATAAGGAAAGTGTAGAAGATAAGACTAAAATGTTTCTGTAAATAAAACCCAAGAAAATCATGGAGGGCATGTGAGAAGGAAGGGAAGGGTGAATGGGGGGAAATCTGAGGGGGTGATGAACCAGGAGAGACTGTGGACTCCGAGCAACAAATTAAGGATTTTGGAGGGAAGGGGATGGGGGTTGGGTGAGCCTGGTGGTGGGTATTGAGAAGGGCACGTATTGCATGGAGCACTGGGTGTGGTGCATGAACAATCAATCTTGTATCACTGAAAAATTAAAATAAACATATTTGGGGAGAAAAAAAATAAGAAAAAATTTCTAAAAAAAAAAAAAAAAAACCCAAGAAATAAGAAAGTGGTGGCGCAGAGAAGACAGATGTAGGACAAAACAAACAGAACAAGGGAAGTCATTTCAGTCTGGCATAGGAAAGACACTGGTGCTGTTGCACTATTTAGAGGCCTCTATTGTTTATTTCAAGAGCCAAAAATAGAAAAATATCTGAGTACACAAAAACCCACATAAACACACACTAGAGGAATATGTATGTGTGTGTATGTGTATAAAATTCCATAGTATGGTATATACACAAAGACACACCTGAAAGTAATACATTAAATATACAGAAAAATACCTAGATATCTATATATAATGTATTATATATATTACTTTATATAACAATATAAACATATTTAAAATATACACGGTAGAATTGTATATAATATTAAAATATAGATACACTATGGAATTACATATATTATATATGTGGAATGGGATTATTAAAATTTAACTATGGAATTATATATGATATATAAAAATATTATTGAGGCATTAAGATGGCAGAGGAATAGGGGGACTCTAATCTTCTTTTGTCCCTTGAACACAGCCAGATAGTTATCAAATCACTCTGAAGACCCAAGAAATCAATCTGAGGACTGAGAGAACAAAACTGCAAGTCTATAAGTAAAAAAGCGACCACCTTCTGGAAGGTAGGAGGGGTGGAAAGGTGATCTGAGGGAGAGAAAAACTGTAAGGCAGCAGGGAGGGAGCCCTGTTTATGCACACTAGTGCAAGGTATTATAAGCAGCAGAGTCCAAAATCTGAAGTTTTAGAAGTCCACCACCACCAGGTCATGCCTGGCTTAAAGGCGTTCTGGTGGGGACCAAGAGTAGAGACCCAAGAGTGAACTGTGTGGTCTGATGATACCCTAGGTCCCAAGAAAAATGGGTGGCGCCAACATACTGCACTCTTCCCAGGCACAGGGATAGAGGCAGGAGGCACACTCCTATTGAGGGCAGCTAGCCTGGATGCTGGCTCTCTGTTCCATCTTGCTATAAACTCTGAAACACTACAGTCTTGTGGCTGCTTTCCTAGCATGGGCTGGCAAACAGCAAAAGTGTGGCAAGGCCCTCCCACAGAGGATCAGCATGGGTCTGTACCACCGGAGCCTCCAAAATTTGGAGTTTTGAAACCCAGTGGGGAGCTTGAGATAAAACAGCCTGGACACAGGCAGGGTGAAGGCAGGGATCAGATGGGAGCCAGGGACACAAAAGTGGTGATTGTTTACTCTTCTTGAAGAATGGTGGGTGTGAACTCTTAGGTCCAGGAATAGAGAGTGGGGTATCAACATTTTCACCCTACCCCTCAGTGCTGAAAGTCTTCAGGGAGCAAAACTGCACAACATAGCGGAGGCCAGAGCTGCTTACACCAAGCCTCAACCTCCTGCACCCTGCAAGAACACTGCAACTAGGGCAAATCCACCTGAGAATCAGTGCATCAAGCCTCTCCCCAGAAGACCAGCAAAAACCCCTTAGATGCACCAAGTTTACTGATCATAGAGTGTTGCAGAGCTTCAGCTCTAGGGAAAACAGAATCCAGCTCCCTTTTTACTTTTTTTTATTTTTTAATGTTTTTAGGTCCTTCTTAAATTATTTATAATTTTTAAATGTTTATATTTTTCATTTATTTTATTTTATTTTTGGATCTAGGTTCTTTTAACAAGCAGATCAAAACACACTCAGGATCTACTTTTCTTTTATTTTTTTTTCTGGAAAAATGACAAAATGGAGAAATTCACCTTGAAAGAAAAAACAGGAAGTAGATTAAAGACCAGGGATTTAATCAATACAGACATGAGTAAGATGTCTGAAATATAATTTGAAACAATTATAAGATTTGGGCTTGAAAAAAGCATAGAAGACACCAAAGAATCCCTTACTACAGATATTTAAAAAACTTAACTAAAATCTAGTCAGGCCAAAACTAAAAATGACCTGAATGAATGTCATAACAATGAGTATGGATGAAGCAAAGGAAATAATCACTGTTACAGAAGATAAAATTATGGAAAATAATGAAGTTGAAAAGAAGAGGAAAAGAAAGGCAATGGATCACAAAGGTAAACTTAGAGAACTAAGCAATTTATTAAACATAATAACATTCATATCATAGAAGTCCCAGAAGATGAAGAGAGATAAAGGGGTCAAAGTTTTTTTTGAGCAAATTACAACTGAAAGCTTCCCTAATTCAGGGAAGAATAAAGACAACAAAATCCAAGAAGCACAGAGAACTCCCATCAAATTCAAGAAAAGTTGACCATCGCCAAGGTATATTATAGACAAATTCACAAATACACAGACAAGGGAAGAATCCTGAAAGCAGCAAGGGACAAAAAAGTCCTACAAGGAAAAACAAATCAGGTGTGCAGCATATTTGTTCACAGAGACTTGGCAGGCCAGAAGTTACTGGAAGGAAATAGTCAACATGCTGAATGGGAAAAATACACAACCAAGAATCCTTTATCTACCAAGGCTGTCATTAAGAACAGAAAGAGAGATAAAGAGTTACCTAGACAAACAAAAACTAAAGGAGTCAATGACTAAACAAGTTCTGCAATAAATATTAAAAGGCCTCTTTGAGTGGGGAAAAAAAGACTAAAAGCAATGAAGACTAGAAAGGGACAGAAAACATCACTGGAAATACCAACTCTACAAGTAATACAATGGCACAAAATTCGTATCTTTCAATAATCACTCTGAATATAAATGGACTACATGCTCCAATCAAAAGACATAGGGTATCAGAATGGATTTAAAAAAAAGATCAATTTATATGCTGCCTACAAGACACTCATTTTAGACCTAAACACCCTGTAGACTGAAAGCAAGGGGTTGGAGAACCATCTATCATGCTAATGGTTGTCAAAAGAAAGCCAGAGTAGCCATTGTTATATCAGACAAATTAAATTTTAAACCAAAGGCTGTAACAAGATATGATGAAGGGCAATATATCATAACTAAGGGGTCTATCCAACAAGAAGATCTAACAATTATAAATATCTATGTCCCCAACTTGGGAGCACCCAAATATCTAAACCAATTAATAATAAACATAAAGAAACTCATCAATAAAAAAAAAAGAAACTCATCAATAACAATACAATAATAGTAGCGAAATTTATTTTTTTAAGATTTTATTTCTTTATTTGACAGAGAGAGAGAGATCACAAGTAGGCAGAGAGGCAGGCAGAGAGAGAGGGGGAAGCAGGCTCCCAGCTGAGCAGAGAGCCCAATGTGGGGGTCGATCCCAGGACCCCAAGATTATGACCTGAGCCAAAGGCAGAGGCTTTAACCCACTGAGCCACTCAGGTGCCCCAATAGTAGGGAAATTTAAAACCCCACTTATAGCAATGTAGAGACCATCTAAGCAGAAAGTCAACAAGAAAACAATTGCTTTGAATGACACACTAGACCAGATGGACTTAACAGATATATTCAGTACTTTTCATCCTAAAGCAGCAGAATACACATTCTTTAAGTGTGCATGGAACATTCTCCACAATAGATCACATACTGGGTCACAAATCAGCCCTCAACAAATACAAAAACACTGAAATCATACCATGCATCTTTTCGGACCACAACACTATGAAACTAGAAGTCAACTACAAGAAAAAAATTGGAAAGACCACAAACAGATGGAGGGTAAAGAACATCCTCTGTAAGAATGAATATGTTAACCAGGAAATTAGAAAAGAAATTAAAGAGTACATGGAAGCAAATGAAAAAGAAATCATAAGAGTCCAAACCTTTAGGATACAACGAAGGCAACCCTAGAGTTAAGCATATAGCAATACAGACCTACCTCAGTAAGCAAGAAAAGGGTCAAATATACAACCTTCCTTACACCTAAAGGAATTAGAAAAGGAACATCAAATAAAGCCTATAGCCAGCAGAAGAAGGAAACTAATGAAGATTAGAGCAGAAATAAATGATATAGAAAAAAAAACCCAGTACAACAGATCAATGTAACTAAAAGCTGGTTCTTTGAAAGAATTAACAGAATTGATAAACCCCTAGCCAGACTTATCAAAGAGAAAAGAGAAGGGATCCAAATAAAAACAAAATCACAAATGAAAGAGGATGGGTCATAACCAACACCACAGAAATGCAAATAATCATAAGAGAATATTATGAAAAATTATACGCCAACTGGGCAATCTGGAAGAAATGGACAAATTTTGAGAAATTTGTATCTAGACTTGTATCCATTGTATCTAGAAAGATGCGAACTACCAAAATTGAAACAGAAAGAAAGAGAAAATTTGAACAGATCCATAATCATCAAAGAAATTGAAACAGTAATCAAAAATCTCCCAAAAAACAGAAGTCCAGGGCCTGACGGCTTTGCAGGGGAATTCTACCCAATATTTCAAGAAGAGTTAATACCTATTCTTCTCAAACTGTTTCAAAAAACCAAAAAGGAAATAAAACTTCTAAACTCATTATGTGAGGCCAGCATACCCTTGATTGCAAAACCAAAGACCTCACTAAAAAGGAGAATTACAGGCCAATATCTCCAATGAATACGGATGCAGAAATTTTCAACAAGATACTAGGCAAATCAAATTCAACAGTACATTAAAAAAATTATTCACTATAATCAAGTGGGATTTATTCCTGGGCTGCAAGGTTGTTTGATATTCACAAATAAATCAATGTAATATATCACATTAATAAATGAAAGAATAAGAACCATATGATTCTCTCAATAGATGCAGAAAAAGCATTTGACAAAATACAGCATCTGTTCCTGATAAAAACCCTCAACAAAGTAGGGATAGAGGGAACATATCTCAACATCATAAAGGTCATCTGTGAAAGACCCATAACTAATATTATCCTGAATGGGGAAAAATTGAGAGCTTTTCCTCTACACTCAGGAACACAACTGGGAGGTCCAATCAAACCATTGCTATTCATCATAGCACTGGAGGTCCTAGCCATAGCAATCAAGGAAGGAAGGAAGGTATGAAGGAGGGAGGGAAGGAAGGAAGGAAGGAAGGAAGGAAGGGAGGGAGGGAGGGAGGAAGGAAGGAAGGAAGGAAGGAAGGAAGGAAGGAAGGAAGGGTCATCCAAATTCAAACTCACTATTCGCAGATGGCATGATACTCTATGTTGAAAACCCAAAAGACTCCACCAAAAACTACTTGAACTGATACATAAATTCAGAAAAGTCACAGGATACAAAATCAACATACAGAAATCTGTTGCATTTCTCTATATCACTAATGAAGCAGCAGGAAGAGAAATCAAGGAATCATCTCCTTTACAACTATGCCAAAAACAGTAAGACACCTAGAAATAGACCTAATCAAAGACATAAAATATCTGTACCTGAAAAGTATAGAACACTTATAAAAGAAATTGAAGAGGACACAAAGAAATGGAAAAATATTCCATGCTCATGGATTGGAAGGTCAAACATTGGTACAATGTCTATACTACCCAAGGCAATCTACACATTTAATGCAATCCCTATCAAAACAACAGCAGCATTTTTCAGAGCTAGAAAAAAACAAATCCTAAAGTTTGTATGGAACCTCGAAAGACCCCAAATAGCCAAATAATTCTAAAGAAGACAAACAAAACTGGAGGCATCAGAATTCCAGATTTCAAGCTCTATTACAAAGCTGTTGTCATCAAGACAGTATGGTAGTGGCACAAAAACAGACACATCGATCAGGGGAACAGAATAGAAAACCCAGAAATGGACCCACAACTCTATGGCCAACTAATCTTCGACAAAGCAGGAAAGAATATCCAATGGGAAAAAGACAGTCTCTTTAACTAATTGTGTTGGGAAAACTGCACAGCAACATGCAGAAGAATAAAACTGGACCACTTTCTTACACCATACACAAAAATAAGTTCAAAATGGATGGAAGACCTTAATGTGAGACAAGAATCCATCAAAATCCTAGAGGAGAACACAGGCAACAAGCTCTTTTACCTTGGCCCTAACAACTTCT
>JAPYYJ010001606.1:0-13959 GCA_028533885.1 Nasua narica | reverse complement strand
GCCTGCCGGGGCCCAGCAGCCACAGGCTTAACCCCCTCACCTCAGCTGCAAGGTGATGCCCCTCCTGATCAAGAACCTTCACTGGCTCCCCATTACAGCCTGACTTTACCCTTGACCTCCTAAGGCCCCCCTGTGAAAATGCCTTCCCTTCAGATGTGTCTCCTCCTTGTCCTTGGCTCCCCTGCCACCCTCCAGGAAGCTGCCCCCAGCCCCCCAGTCCCCCCTCTCGACCGGCCTCCATCTGCTCATTTCCGGTTTTGTAGTTTGCTGGAAGATGCCCCGTCCCCCATCTCGGATGGGCGGTTTTCCAAGCCCATCCCATGATCACATCTGAGCCTCGCAACTGCCCGAGAGGTCGACCAAGTGTCATTATTCCACTGGGTAGGGAGGCTGCGTGATTTATTCAGTGTCACCTGGCTTGTGTGCGACCAGCCCAGCCTAGACTCTGACTCTTGCCTCTGGCCCTGGCACCACTGGGCTCTCGGCTTCCCCCCGCCAGGCATGACGATCGGGTCTTCCTTGGGGATCCCTGGCGCCTCATACAGGGAGATGCAAGGGAACTGGGTGGAGATACCCCAAACCCAGGGGCTGGGGCTGGGGAGCTGAGTGGGGTCCCATACCAGAAGGACCATCCGGTTGCTCACCTCCAACTCATGGGCCCCCGGGGTCCAAGCAGCAGCTTGGAGTCGGGGAGAGTTTCATGAACAGTTTATAAGCCTCCTGGGGAGCTGGAGACCAGGTGACTGAGGGAGTGGGGCTGCAGGTGCTCCCTGGGGTGGGGGGCCCTTCATACCCAATCTATCTCCATGTGTCTCTGTCTTTCTGGCTCTCCATCTCTCTGGCTTTATCTATATCTCTTTGTCTCTCTCTGTCTCTGTCTTTGTCTCTGTGCCCCCATGCTTCTCTGTCCAGGTTCTTTATGTCCCAGGACGGGCTGGGCACCCCCAGGGCGCAGCAGGACAGAGGGCACCACCAGCCCAGGAAATTACAGGCTTTGGGGATAGGGTTGCCAGATAAAATCCAGGGTGCCTAGTTACATATGAAATTCAGATAAGCAATTAATATTTTTTTTAGTGTAAGCATGTCCCAAATATTGCACAGGGCATCCTTAGACTAAAACAGCTATTTGTTATTTATCTGAAATCCGAGTCCGACTAGGTATTCTCTATTTTTATTTGCTAAATCTAGCAGCCCTGCCTTGGGAGGAGAAGCAGATGTGCCGGCCCCGCCCCGCTGGTGAGGACGCCTGGGAGGGCCATGCCCCGGACGGGACCTGCCTCATGAAGTGGAGCTTGGGCTTGGCTTATTTCTTTATTTATAAAAAAAAAAAAAAAAAAAAAAAAAAGCCACTTGGGAAGTATCAGGATCCCGCTGGTGGAGGAGTGAAGAGGGTATATTGAAGGAGGTCTGCTCTGCTCCCAGTGGAGCAGGGAAAGGAAAAGGGCCTGGAGTCGAATCGCCAGCTGTGCAGCCTTGGGGAAATCTCTTGCCTGGCCTGAGCCTCTGTTTCCCCAGGTGTAAGTGGGGGTAAAAATGCCCTCGTCCCGGGGCCACAGTGAGGATGAAATGAACGCTGGTTGGAAGGGCTTAGCCAGGCCTGCCCTGGTGAGCGTGCGGGGGTGGGGGCCTCGGGGGCTAGGGTTACCGTGATAACTCCTGGGGAGCTGGTGGGTGAGAACACGGATTCAGGAACCAGAAGGCTTGGGCTGGGATCCCGGTCCTGCCACTGATAAGCTCCATGACCTTGGACGGTTTACTTAACCTCAGTTTCCCCATCTGTAAAATGGGAGGCAATGGTGGTCTGTGCCTCCTAGGTTTATTGAGAGGATTACACGCTATACTAGACCTAAGGACCTGGCACCAGGCTGGCATATAGCAAGAGCTCGGCAAACGTCAGTCCTGTTATCCCCCAGGCGCACGTGTGTGCTGCTTCCTCCAGGAAGCCTTCTGGTCCCTCTGGCTCACAGTGGCCTGTCCCTACATGGGATTCCACTGACCACTGACTTCCTGACCGTAAGCCCCATCTGGCTGCCCTGGGCAGGGCTGTTTTTAACTCCCTGGTGGGATGGAAGGTTCTGGGGCAGTGGGGAGAGCGGTGGGGGTATCTGCCTCAGTCTGGCAATGCCTCTGGGCACATGGGTGCCCCGGGCACCCCACAGACAATCAGAGGGTGAATGGACTGATTTCAAACAGGACTCCCAGCCTAGCTGGAGGGGGAGGAGGCGGGGAGGAACGCTGTCCCAGGGCCAATGACATAGACTTTTTAACCATACAAATAAGGCCTGGTTGTTTGACTGAATCTGGCCCAGTTTCCCAGGTAACACTGCGGTGCCCGGGGGGGGGGGGGGGGGGCGGGGGGGCAGGGGCTCTGTGTCAGGGCCCCAAGGGCAAACCTGCCTGCTCCATTCCATGTTGTGTGGCCTCGGGCTTGGTACTTGATCTCTCTGAGCCTCAGTTTCTCGCCTTCACAATGGAGATGATACCATTCACTTTGCAGACTTGTAAGAATAAAAGGAGCTGGAAACTACAAGGATCTTGGCACAGGGTGGGCACTCCTCAAGATTTACTACCCTTCCCTAGGGAACACCCAGGGGCTATCTTCTCACCTGCTAAAAAGGGATGCAGTGGGACTTGAGGGGAGACTGCTCTTCTGGAAGCCATGGTCTCTGAACTGCACTGCGGTCCTCTTGCTGGCTGGTGTCCCCTGAGCCCCTTGTGCCCAGCTCGGCACCAGGGGATTATAAAGTACTCAGCTGGGTCGTCCTAACTTTCAAAGAGCTTGTGGTTTTGTTGGGAGTTAAAATAACTCCCAAGGGAAATGTTCATGAACACAGAACCTGGGAATGTGAGACTGTGTATGCATTCGTGTGGGGTCCAGGCTTCACGCCCAGGAGCTTGCTGTGGGGATCTGAGGGGCTTGGGGTAGTCAGGGAGGGCTTCCTGGAGGAAGCAAGAGTTTAAGCCAAAGCTCAAGCATCTG
This sequence comes from Nasua narica, assembly GCA_028533885.1. Classification (NCBI taxonomy): domain Eukaryota; kingdom Metazoa; phylum Chordata; class Mammalia; order Carnivora; family Procyonidae; genus Nasua; species Nasua narica. The sequence goes on along the minus strand of JAPYYJ010001606.1, from coordinate 10,979 downwards.
AACAGGTATTGTGTCCTTCTAGCACTTCCCATGGCTTCTTGTCCTTCCCAGGTCGGTACCTGAGGGCACAGAGATGTTCGAGGTCTATGGGACCCCCGGCGTGGACATCTACATCTCTCCCAGCATGGAGAGGGGCCGGGAGCGTGCGGACACCAGGAGGTGGCACTTTGATACGGGGTTGGAGATCATCGTGGTCATGAACTCGCCCAGCAACGACCTCAATGACAGTCATGTGAGCAGGTCCCCTGGTCTGGGGGTGGGCGTGGGGCAGCGCTCTAGCTCCACAAGGGCCGGCACCCTCTATTTACCCAGATGGCAGGGTAGCGTGATGGCTAAGAACCCGCCCCTGGAACCAGCCAGCCTGCAACTTACAGACATAAACTGTGTGTCTGTTGGCAAGTCACATCAGCCCTCTGGGCCTCGGTTTCCCCATCTGTAAGATGGGGATGGTCGCAGCACCTTTCCTCCTGGTGTTGATGTAGGGTGGAACATGGTCAACGTTTGGTTCTTTTCTTGTTCCCCAAGACCCCGGTGAAGGGAGGCGTCCCTGTTTTCCTGTGTCAGGCCTCAGTTTCTCCATCGGCAGGTAATGCCGATCCATTCGGCAGGTAATGCCGAATGCCGGGTTGATCAGGTAATCTCTGCCACTCTGAATGAAGGAGAGAAAGCAGAGATGGGGGGATGCCAGTGACTGGGAAGATCCCCTTCTATAAAGTGCCTCACCTCCTAATCCACTCTCTCTCTCTCTGACCTGCTTCCCTTCTCCGGCACATAACTTCCCTTCCTCTCCTCTCTCCTCATTCAGCCACCAAGGGTGAGCTTAACAAGCCCCAGCTGTAGGCAGGGTTCCAGCCTCTGGGCAGGGGGCATTTAAAAGAAGGGAGAAATGGGGTGGCCCTGGAGCTCGGCTCAAGCGATGCCCCCTCAAAGGGGGGATGGAAAGTAGGCCTTGTTGTGCGGGAGTGACAGGTTCCGCTCTGCGTCACCAGCAGTGTTGCAGGAAACTGACTATTTAAGGACCACTGACCGTATGCCATGCCCTGGGCAGCCGTGAGCCCACGCAGCCCTCACAGCAGCTCCGAGAGGCAGGGTCTGATCCCCATTCCATAGGTGGGGCCACCAAGGTTCAGAGTAACTGAGTCCAGGCCAAAGAGCCAATCAGTAAGAGAGCTAGAATTCTGCACAAACCTGCCTGACACCTGGGGGGAAGGTTCCCTTCATCACCCCCTCGTCTTTTCCCTCCCATGTATCTGAGATGAGCCCCTCCACGGAGCTGTGTGGTGCAGGTGGACAGGTAAATGAACTCATTTTACCCGTAAGGAAATCGAAACCGACAAGGGGCGTGGCTTACCTGAAGTCAGCAGATCTAGCGAGTAGCAGGGTTGGTGAGGGTCAGGACAGAGTCCCCCGGGAGCAGGGCAAGAGAACCAGCCAGTCGGTGAGGGGCCCTTCCTGGGGCCCAGCCGAGCTGGGGGCCACATGGATGCCAAAGACCAAAGGGACTGAGGAGGGTCGGGGTGTCCTGCCCTTCCCCTTCCCCCACCTTTGCCCGGGATCCAGGTAACTGTATGCCTGAGGCCAGCATCATCGCTTGGGCCTGACTGTTGGGCGTCAGTGATTGCAGGATTTAGGAGCTCCAGCACTGAGGGGCAAATGGCCTCTGTAAGATCCTGAGCCTTCTGGTGGAGCTGAGGAGCCCCCATCAGGAGCAACTGCGCAAGCGGAGGGCGGTGGATCGAAGGGGCTTTGACATGTGGGCCTGGAGCTGCGTTCTCATCAGTCGTCAGCCCAGCCTTTTACAGCTCTCGGGCTTGCTGTAGCCAAGCGTGGCGCCGAGCACGTCACCTGCCTTCCTTCTTTGATGGTCACAGCCTACAATCAACCCTCTGGGGTCGGGACTATTATTTCCGTACTTTATAGCAGGGGAAATTGAGGCCCAGAGAGGACAAGTAACTCCTCCCAGGATAGTCACAAGTGGTGGCTCCGGAATTGGAGCCCAGAGCTCTGCAGCAGCTCACATGATGTCGCTGGCCCTCTCTGAATAGTGGTTGGCGTGTCTTGCCTGGGGCCCTGCCTACAGGGTCAGTCCGGTACATGCGTTGTTTCTAAGCGGCACCATAATCCTCTGTGGGCAGTAGGGGCCCATATGCTCGAGGTTCTGCAGATGAGGAAACCAAACAGCTCAGAGAGGTGAGGGACCTCGGCCAAGGTCACAGAACCCAGAGGTGCTGGGCTCAAGTCCAGGCCTGTCCGAATCCCACAGATAAGAGAGGGTCCATAAACCCTACTCAGTCAGAGACCGCCTCAGTTTACAAGTGGCAAAACAGAGATCCGAAGAGGAGCAGGGGCTTGTCCAAGTCACACGGTAGTCATTGGCAGCACTGGGGCCCAGGGCTCTAGGAAATCCGTCACAAATGTTCCCATTTTACAGACGGGACGAGCAAGTCATGGAAAATAAATGAGAGAGAGACTCACGGAAGAGCTGGGTTGGTGAACTCAACTACTTGAGTGCACAGAGGTTCCTGAGACCCTCTCTCTTTCCTTTCGGATCCCCCAAGACCTGTCCTTTGGGGTGGGAGCTATTGGCTGCAGCTGGCTTGACTCTAAGCCCATTTCTCTACAGGTTCAGATTTCCTACCACTCCAGCCATGAATCCCTGCCCTTGGCCTATGCGGTGCTCTACCTCACCTGCATTGGTAAGTTGGGGGCCATGCGAGGGCCTGGGCCAAGGGTGGGGGGTGGCTGGGAATGACAAGGAACAGGGGTCTTTTTACAAACATCAACTTGTTTTATTTTAAAAATTAAAATAAGGATATATTTTTTTAAATTCTAATGCGATAAAAGAATACATATATGGAAAAGTAAACCTCCCTTTCTCCCAACCTAAAACTTCTAGTTCCTCAAGCCCAGCATCCTTCTAGAGATCTTCTGTGTTTGAGCAAGTGGACGCGGGCATACCTGTGTCCTCCCTCCTTCTGGAAGCGAAGGGAGACATACTCTAGGCCTGGACCTTGCTTTTTCCAGCTTAAGTTTTTTGTGCCAGGTGTCCACAAATTGATATGTCATCTCCATGCATGATAATTCAGTTTGATTAATATAGTAAAGGAAAAGGTAGACAACATGAATGAGCGGATGGAGAATTTCAACAGAGAGACAAAAACTCTAAGGTGTTAAATGGAAATGCGAGAACTAAAAATCCTGGTGACAGATTAAAGAAGTGCTCTCGGTGGGTCATCTTGGTGGACTTGATACAGCTGGAGAGAGGACCAGTGAACTTGAAGATAGGGCAATGATAAATTCGACTTTATTAAATTTTAAAACTTTTATACAACAGAGGTCAAGTAAAGTCAAAATGTGGGGCTGCCTGGCTGGCTCAGTCCCTAGAGCACATGAATCTTGATTTCGGGGTCGTGAGCTCAAGCCCCACCTTGGGCACAGAGCTTACTTTAAACAAAAAGGGCAAAAAAGGTCAGAATATGGACTGTGAGAAGAAAGTTGCAATGCAAATGGCTAGCTCAGTACATATAGATTGTGGAGAACTCCAATCCATAGGAAAAAAAGATAAACTAACGAAATAGGCAAAGACTAAGAACAAGTAATTTACAGAAGAGAAAGCCCCAGTGATCAGAACCTAAATAGAAAGATGCTTAATACTTAGCATTGCCAAGGATGTGGGATTGGGGAGCTCCTGGATGGCGGTGGGGGAGGGGGTTGCATGGGTACAAGCACCTGCAAAGCACTTAGCAAGAAAGTTGAAAATGCTCTGTCTGCGGGAGGCATTGTTAGAGGCAAAATATGCATGACTGCCCTTGTACCGGACTCCTGGGAACCCCGTAGTGACTTACTCTCTCCTCCTCTTGCAGACATCGCTCTGGACTGTGACCTGAACTATGAGGGCAGGCAAAATAGGAGCTTTGTAGACAAGGTAGGGTGACAGCCTGGGCCCAGGAAGGGACATGGAGTTTGGCATTGACCTAGGCTGGGTTAGGAGGGGCAAGGTCTTTATAGGTATCCCCCTGCCTCCTAGCTGGTGCCGAGGTCAGGAGAGCCAAATGGGAAGAAGGTATGGCTGGGGAAACTCTTTCACCAGGAGAAAAATCATTACCAAGAATTATCAAGGATAGGCATGCCCGGGACTGGGCTAGGCCTTGCTTTGTGGGGAAAAGTCCTCTGGAATGTCAGCCTAGGTCAGGGGTCAGCAAACTTTTTCTGTAAAAGTGACATAGTAAATATTTCAGGCATTGCAAAGTGTCTCTGTTGCAACTCTTCAGTTCTGCTAGCGTAGTGTGAAAGAGCTATAGTCAATACAACGGATGGGACTATTCCAAAAAAACTTTATTTACAAAAATAGGCAGTGGGCCAGAGGCGGCCCCCGGCCATGGTGTGCCAAACTTCTTAGGTGAAAGGGGAACTCTGCCAAGTCTGAGACTGTTAAAGAGCTTTGGACTGAATTGTCGTGGTACTCAACGCATTGGGAGTTCAGAGCACAAGGTCAAGGTGGGCTGCATGAGCAAGGAAAGACCCTTTGAAGTCCACTTGAGCTAGGCTCTAAAGCGATGCAAGAGGGAGTGCATTCCAGGTGGAGGGAAGAGCAGGAGCCAAGGCCCCGAGCCGGGAACGGACCTATAATCGCAAGTTGCGCGTTGAGAAATAGGACGTTAGCTGGAGACGCACTGCATTAGGCCCTGAAAGAGCTCCGTGTACTTTGGACTTGGTGTGGGCTGTCTGGAGCCACTGCCTATCTGGTGCAGGAAGCGCTTCCGGGAGAGTGGACCTGTCCGCAGAGGGAGGGCGAAGAGGAAGAGACGGGGTCGGGAGGCTGGCCGGTAGGGGGCAGAGGACGTTCGCCCATCACCAGCTGTGCTTTGCCGTTGGCAGCGGAATTGGGTCTGGGGGCCTGGCGGGTATGGAGCCATCCTGCTGGTGAACTGCGACAGGGACGATCTGAAATGTTATGAGCAGGACAACCAAGATCAGCAGGTGCGCTGTCTGCAAGGTAAGGGGGTGCCCAGGGTCCGCAGGTCGCACTGGGGGCCAGAGTTCCAGCTCCTGGACGCACTTTGATGTCACTCAAAACCTGCCTCAGGCTGGCAGCTAACCCCTCCCAGCCTGTCTGTGGCAGATCCAAAGCTTCCTATTGGCACCCCAAATCCGGCCTCCCCACCAGGCACCCCGGGCCTGCATTTCAGGACTCCCCACGTTCTAAGTCGGTCCCACACTGCATGCAACAGCCCCGTGAGGAAGACTGCAATAGTGGCCTGGGGAGTGGGCCAGGGCACATCTTCCCCGAGTGTGGGCACATGTGTCCCTCGTTTCAGACTGGGGAGTGCCGAGGCTCGGGGAGGGAGGGGCGTGCCCGCATCAACAGAGAGTGATGCTTGCCCCTGCACGCCACCCAGGGAGCCTGCCTACTGCCCCCTGTCCCCTGTCCCCTGTCCCCGGGCTCAGGGCTGGCCCTCTGCACTTGCCGTAGCTCCGGGCAGGTGAGGGAGCGGAGGCCCAGAGAGGGTAGGATGGTCACGTGGCACACGCTTACAGACATCCTCATGGTTTGCTCCTGATGGTTTCCAGCGTTTTCACAGGGTGGGCAGAACCGGGACTCAGAGACCCAGGTCTTGGCACCCTCTGCCCTGTGTGTGTGTGGGGGGGGGGGGCGGGAGGAGAAGACACGGAGTTTCGGGGGCCCCCTGAGCTGCCGCCCCTATCTGGCTGCACAGACCTGGAAGACATGTCCATCATGGTCCTGAGGACCCAAGGCCCTGCTGCCCTCTTCGATGACCACAGACTCATCCTCCACACCTCCAGCTATGACGCCAAGTGGGCTCGGGTCTTCCACGCCTGTGGTGAGTTCATGCCCATCCCCTCCCCCTGTGCCCACTGCCAGGTCTCAGTTTCCCCACCTTGGGCCCGGGGGCAGGCTCTGCTCTGGCTTCCGGCCTGCCCTGGGGGCCGAGGAGACGCGGTCAGGCGGGGGAACTCTGAAACAGGCGGGCTGGTATCCTTGCACAGCCGTGGCCCAGGGTCGTTTGATTGGATCGATTAAAATATATTCAGGGGCGCCCGAGGGGCTCAGTCAGTTAAGCGCCTGCCTTCAGCTCAGGGCATGATCTCCGGTCCTGGGATCGAGCCCTGTGTCAGGCTCCCTGCTCAGGGGGGAGCCTGCTTCCCCCTCTCCCTCTGTCCCTCCCCCTGCTTGTGCTCTCACTCAAATAAATAAATAAAATCTTTAAAAAATATATTTAAAAATATAATTTAAGCATGTTCAGAAATTCTTATCCAAACTTTCAAACATACAGGAAGTAGAGAGAAGAGCGATGAGCCGCTGTACGCCAGTCAGTCAGATTCTACGGTTACCGCTGCTTTGCTTCTCTTGTTTTATCCGTACCGTAAAGCCACTCCCAGACATGATGGCTACTGTCCCTGCAGAATTCAGCGGGCATCTCCCCGCAAAACCACTGATAGTTGCTCCACAGAGCCACAGTATGAGCAAGGACATAAATTCCCTTTTAAAGATACAAATGCAGGGCACCTGGGTGGCTCAGTGGGTTAAAGCCTCTGCCTTCGGCTCAGGTCATGATCTCAGGGTCCTGGGATCGAGCCCCGCATTGGGCTCTCTGCTCAGCGGGGAGCCTGCTTCCCCTTCCCTCTCTGCCTGCCTCTCTGCCTACTTGTGATATTTCTCTGTCAAATAAATAAGTAAAGTCTTAAAAAAAAAAGATACAAATGCATATAAGTAATAAAATTGCTCGTTTGCAAAAAGCTCAAAGAAGGGGCGCCTGGGTGGTGCAGTGGGGTGGCTTGGTTTCGGCTCAGGTCATGATCTCAGTGTCCTGAGATCCATCTCCATGTCCGGCTCCTCGCTCAGCGGGGAGCTTGCTTGGGATTCTCTCTCTCTCCTTCTGCTCTCTGCCCCTCCCCCCACTCATACGCACGCTCATCTCCAAAATCTTCTTTTTTTTCAAGATTTTATTTATGTATTTGACAGAGACAGACACAGTAAGAGAGGGAACATAAGCGGGGGGAGTGGGAGAGGGAGAAGCAGGCCCTCCGCCGAGCAGGGAGCCCGATGCGGGGCTCGATCCCGGGACCCGGGAATCATGACCTGAGCCAAAGGCAGACGCTTAATGACTGAGCCACCCAGGCGCCCCTAAAACGAATCTTTAAAAAAAATTAAAAAATAAAAAGATCAAACAAGAGAGAAGTATGGAAGATAAAAAAATGAGAGTTCCTCATCCCTAGCCCTAAACCTGACTCTTTAGAATGCGTTCACTGTTCACGATTTGCTATGTGTTCTTCCGGACGTTTCTCTGTAGGCATCGAATGTGCATGCACGTGTGTGTGTGTACACGTGTGTGTGTGTGTGTGTGTGTGTGTGGTGTGTACATAGGCTGCTTTCCAAACACTTCCTTCCGTTGATGATATCTGACATTCCCTTCGGAACGCACACAGCTCTGCCTCAGTCTTCTGCACAGCTGTGCGGTATTCCGAATTTTGGGCGTGCTGGAACTTTCCCGCTCCCCTGTGCATATGGCTGTTCGCCGTGTTCCGGTTTGACCACAGCATAGGTTCCTCGAGGGCAGGGGCCTTGCTCACGGCTGTATCCTGAGCCTGGAACCTGGCCTCCTAGGTGCACAGTAGGTGCTCAGTAAATACTCATTCAATGCATAAACAGCTAGTGAATACCCTTGTATGTGTATCTGTAGCAAAGATACCTACAAGCGGGATTGCTCGTTAGGAGTAGACGTTCCTTTGTGAGATGCTGCTGGGCTGTCCTCCCGAAGGTCTAAACAGCCAGACTTAGAAAGGGACGGCCTTTCCCCGGCCTCGCCCACACTGGGGATCAAGCCTCTTCTCTCCTTCACCGCTGGGAGGGCGGAGGCGGGGGGCTGCTGTCTGGCGCGTGCGGTCGGCCCAGCTCCTCCTGCGTCCGTCCTGTTCTCCGGGCCCACCTGGGGTTCACGGCCGTCCCTCCCGCCCCCTCCCAGGTCCTGAAGACTCGTGCGAGGCCTACAGGCACGTGCTGGGGCAGGACAAGGTGTCCTACGAGGTGCCCCGCTTCCACGGGGATGAGGAACGCTTCTTTGTGGAGGGTCTCTCGTTCCCGGACGCCAGGTTCACGGGGCTCGTCTCCTTCCACGTCACCCTGCTGGACGACTCCAACGAGGTGAGGGGTGGGCGGGGCAGAGAGGGTGAGAGAGGGCTCCATCCCCAGGAGAGATGGGCACCACCGGCGCGGAGGACCCCAGACCTCTCCACCACCACCCCCACTGCTGCGGACCCTCTAGAAATGAGGAGATGCCCAGGGCATCAGCAGGGCCCCTGGACTCCAAGGCCAGTGCTCTTCCCCATCTGCCTGTCTTCCCCTGTAGGATTTCTCCGAGTCCCCAATCTTCACCGACACCGTGGTGTTCCATGTGGCGCCCTGGATTATGACGCCCAGCACCCTGCCGCCGCTGGAGGTGTACGTGTGTCGGTGAGTGTGGGAGGGGGGCGTGGGTGTCCTTCGGATGCTGGTGGCCCCTCCGGTCTCCGCTCCTGGCTCAGTCCTGAGCCGCGCTGCCTGGGCTCGTCCGCAGTGTGAGGAACAACACGTGTTTCGTGGACGCGGTGGCGGAGCTGGCCAGGAAGGCCGGCTGCAAGCTGACCATCTGCCCACAGGACGAAAACCGCAATGACCGCTGGATCCAGGTACTGTGGCCGCCAGGCAGCGTCCAGCCAGGATGGCATCATGGAGGGAGAGGCTGGCCTGTCCCACCCGGGGACAGGGTGCGGGAGAACTTGCTTGTGAATATCTAGAAGGACCTGGGGGCTGTGACTGTCCTCCTCAGGGCACTCCTTTTTCTCACTCTAGACCTCGAGCTCCTTCCCTCTCCCTAGAACATTCTAGACACCCAAGAACACAATGATGCTGGATCAAACCCACATTTACCCACGGGATCTGGGCTAGGCATGGGGCTGGCCCCAACAGGATGGCCGAGGTGTGGGACACACTCCCTGCCTTCAGCAGCCTGGCCCTATGGTTCCCCACAGAAGGCGACTTTGTTCCCCAAGGGACATTTGGCAGTATCTGGGGAAATGGTTGTCACCCTGAGGATGCTACTGGCTTCTCGCAGGCAGAACTCGGGGCTGCTGCTAAGCATCCTACAGGGTAGGATGCACAGGGCAGCCCCACAGCAAAGAGTTTTCTGGCCCCAAGGGTCATGAGTGCCAAGGCTGAGAAACCCTGGTGGGGTGAACTATTGCAACAACGCCCTTCCCCCGCCCCGTAACTGAAGATGTACTAGGGGTGCTGGGCCATCTTTGCCTCCAGGGCCAGAGAGGTCAGGTTGCAGCTGGGCTAGATGCTGAGAGATCTGAGAAGGAGGCAGACCTATACCTCCTTCGGTCCCCCTCAGCCCTGTCCTTGACCACACATGGAGGCCAGAGGTGCCAGCTGATGTCCAGAGACTTTTGTGTCCAACTCAGGTCACCCCGAGCCCTTCTCTTTGGCCAATCTGCCCTGATCTGGCATGGGGACACCCCCAGGGTCACATCCATGTTCAAGTTCATTCCCCGCCTGTCTTGCTGTGTGACCCTGGGTGAGAGCATGCCGTCTCTGAGCCTCCAGCCCCTCCTCCAGCCAGCAGGCATCATGAACCCCTGCCCTTTTCAGCCCAAAGGGCAAAGCAGGCCTGGAACAAAGAACCCGCAAGAACAGTGCTCTCCAAAGTGCTCAGTGCCGAAAGAGTGTTTGAGTGTTCGTTGTTCCCGGGGTTTCTCTCGCGTTCGCAGGACGAGATGGAGCTGGGCTACGTTCAGGCGCCACATAAGACCTTCCCAGTGGTCTTTGACTCCCCCAGGAATGGGGAGCTGCAGGACTTCCCTTACAAGAGAATCCTGGTGAGTGGAACGTTTCCCGAAGCCCCGCCGGGGCGTAGAGTCTGGGGCGCAGCACTGGGGACCACATTCTTTAGGGACAGGAGCGACCAGATAAAATATGGGAGATGACTAAATTACATTTGAATTTCAGATCAGCCATGAGGAACTTTTTGGTATAAGTATGTACTTGCGCTTCATCCGAAATTCAAATGTAACCCGGCATCCTGTGCTTTTTATTTACTAAATTCGGCAGCCCTGGGTAAGGATGGGGTGGGCAGTGCCGCTGTTAAGAACATCCGCTTTGGAATCAGAACCACCCGGCTCTGTTACTCACATGCTTTGGGACCTGGCCTGAGTTGCCTACCTCTCTGAGCCTCAGTTTCTTCATCAGCAAAAATGATGTCATAGCCCTGGTGAGATTAATATTGGTAATAAGAAATACTGTGAAGATGGCCCTTGGGGACCAGGACCTCCTAGAAGAGAGAGGGGACACTCCCTTGGTGCTGGAGAGACCGTGAGGCCCTTCCAAGCCCCGCTGGATCACAGAGGCGGTAGGAGCTCTCACTTGGGCCTCAATGTTGTTTGAGTTCCTTCTAAAAGATGGCCCTAGGGAGCTCTCCCCTTTTCCAAACTTGAGAGAGAGATCCCCAGCCCCTTGGCCTCCAGGAACAGGCTGCTCTAGAATGGCTAGGTACTTGCCCTTGGGCTGTACTTGGCAGGAAGGCTGTTCAGAGGGAAAGGGGCGGGGCCATAGCCTCGGGCTCCAGATCAATGCGTAGCAGAGGCAACCGCAGCCCTATCCACTGTCTCCCCGTGACTGCGGGGATGACGCCCTCTAATGTGGCAGCAGGCCCAGAGGGCCTGTGTGTTTCCCAACTTTGGCCGCTATGCATGCGTGAAATATTGAACGGGTCCAATCCCTGTCTTTGACTCAATATTTCCATCTGAAGAATGGGCAGACACTCCTGTCCCATCCTGAAGGAGCTCGGAGCCCAGCAAGTTGTTTCAAGCTCTTTCTGGTGACTCCCACCCCTAGCCTGACTCAGTTTCCCTTGCCAGGGTCCAGATTTCGGCTATGTGACTCGGGAACCACAAGACAGCCCTGTGAGTGGCCTGGACTC
>JAPYYJ010001605.1:0-13959 GCA_028533885.1 Nasua narica | reverse complement strand
CCTACAATAGCTATTTGAGGAGCAATTCTGCTTGGCACCTATCATTGGGATTTTTAAAATTTAAAAGACACCTAAATCTATTACTCTCTTGCCTCCAGAAATTATGTTGAGTTGGAGGCAGAGCGTCTGAGTTTGAATCCATTTACAAGTGTTGTGAAGTTTCAGCAAGTCGCTGACCTTCCTGTGCCTCAGTTTCTTCTGGCAACGTGTGTGATCACACCTACCTTGGATAGTTGTTAGCGGGCCATCGAGAGCCCTGGCACATAGTACTTGTGCAAGAGACATCACTAGCTCTGGCTACTGAGAATTCTGGAATCTGTTTGCATTACTGCGCTGGTGAAGCCTTCCTCGTCCCTCGTCCCCTCCCTCTGAAGCCCGCCACCCCAGACAAAGTCTGGAGTGCTTGGGACACCACAGCCTTCTTATGTCCTCCTCCTACTGCAGTGAACTCTGTCTTGGTGTTTTCCACAAGGCAGGGTGAGGGCCGAGGACCTCAGGGTCCGGTCTCCGCTCCAGCTGAAGTAGTAAGGCAGCTGGGGGGCTGTAGGAAGCTGCAGCCGCCTGGCCCCAGACACACTGACTCACAGCCTCTGAGGGTGGGGCTGAGCTATTGATGTTATTTTATGGCCCATGGGTATAGAGCTCGATCCTGAGTGGCACCCAGCGTTGAGCCACGGCATTAGACATTGTTCGTCTGTATCTCAGGCTCTTGGCACTCTGTTAATGTGTACGGAATTGAAGATATTAATAATCCAGCATGAGTACATCTCCAAAGTTTACAGACACTCCCTCCCCCCTAAGACTGAGGACTGTAGCCTTTGGTCACTGATAGAACCTCGCGAGAACGTTCAAGGTGACATTCTCCGTATTCCTGACAGAGTCAACATTTCTTTCCCTTGTCGGCTTGGGTTCCATTTTTTAATCTCCTGTTTAGAATGGCCCTAAGGCAGGTCTGTACTGTTTCTTGTAACCCTGGCCAGTCCCCACTGTCTCTGCACTTCTGTAAATGTGCTGATTTCGTTGTTTATCATCCTACGGCCGCCAAACCGCCGGTGTGCATGACTCACAGATGAAGAGAAGTCCAGTTTAATATCTCAACCGTCATTGTCAGCTTTTAGAACTTAGGAAGTGCACGCTCATGGTTTCTAGTCTGCTGTCTAAGGAAGGGAGCAGTGAATGGAGAGCGGGGACAGAAACATAGTTACTGGTATTGGAGATCTGTTGGATGGCCAATGAAGAGTGAACTTTATGGGATCCCTGAAAAAAATTTCCTCTTGTCCACATGATAATTCTTTAATGTTGTTGTAAAAAACAAACATCAGTTATGGATAGCTATTGAATATCCATTCTTCTGATTTGCCTAGATGGATCAAAGTGGGATTTTTCACGATACCAAAGAGCAGGATTTTAAGATGACCCTTCAATGTGAACATCCAAACACGGAGTTTTATAAACTCTAAAATAAAACACAAACACACTGGGTGAAGAACATTTGTAACGAGGTAGGAATAGCACATATTCAAAATTGAATTGTACGCTTTGCTTCCAGTGTTTGTTTGAAAACAGATTTGGTGACACGGAGATTCAAGGTCTCTCTAAGGAGAGACCTCTATACGGGAAGCAAGAGGTCAGTGAGGTTCGGGAAGAAGAGGGAGAGAAAAGGGACAATAACTTTGCCACCTATTGGAGCCATAACTTCAGCACACAAAGTCAACTTTTTAAAAATTCACAAGTGGTAGATAAACTCAGACTTTGTGTATCAAAGCTTCTGGACTAAAGATAATACTACAAGTTCATATATCCAATGTTCAGTTTCTTAAGGGGTTCGGAGAAAGGGGTAACAAGAGTTATCAAAATCTGTACATAACTGCAGTTCCAAAACTCAGTTTTTACCAATAATTTCAACCTCATGCTTTCACCTGAAAGCTGCCTAAAAGTTAAAAAAAAAAAATTTCAAGTTCAAGTTGCATTTACTTTTTCTGATGAGTCTGCGGATGATAAAACACCCTTGCACATAATTGGGTAAAAAGTTACATGGATCTTCTACAAACTATATAATCATCACAGGAACGTGGTCGCCTAACTGAAACCTTACTGTGATTTCTCTACAACACAATCCTTTGAATTTAGGGGCAGCACACCTTTATTCAAGTTCATAACATGACATTGGATATCTTTAAATTAAGAAATGATCAGCCTTACACTCTACTAGAGTGGGCACTCGTTGAGATGCCATATATGGTCATATATGGTCATTAACAATGTAAATGAGGTCTGGTTTTTTTGTGGTTTTTTTTTTTTTTTTTTTTTTTTTACTTATTTCAGGAGAACTTGACTTTCCCAAACAGTTTTGTGTCATAGGAAAAAAGTCCAACAAATTAGAACAAGGGAGAAGCCTGTTTTCACAGCATCAGTGTTGGCATTAAAATATGGACATAATTGTTGGCACATTCCAAACTAATAGTTTTGAACTACAGTTCTACTTACCACAAGTAAACGCTTCCCCAAAGGGTTGCTTTTTTTTTTAATGCATGTGCCAAAATTCACGTGCACTCCTCTTTTAAAAAAATTCAGTATTTCCACATTAAGTGGAATAAATGTATTGATATTAAGTTGATTCTAAGTGACAGGGTTTGAAATATGTGATTTTTTTTTTAAGATTTTATCTAGTTATTTGACAGAGAGAGCCAGAGAGAAAGCACGAGCGGAGTGGAGGGGCAGAGGGAGAGGGAGAAGCAGGCTCTCCGCTGAGTAGGGAGCCCAACGCGGGGCTCGATCCTGAGACTCCAGGATCATGACCCAAGCCATAGGCAGACACTTAACCAGCTGAGCCACCCAGGTGCCCCTGAAATATGTGTGATTTTTTGCAGACTCTAAATGGTTGGGGGTTCTAACTCTGGGACAGGTATTCATCCATTGGAAAGGCTCCAATGTCAATTCTGTGCTTTCTTCCGTGACATTATTTTGCTCTAAGATCTGAACCACTTGACTTCTTAATTTGAAAACGATTTATAGGTAAATAGCATAGAAGCTGAGGATTAAAGGACATAAATGTGTTTAGTATCAAAATGTTTGACTTGCTTCTGAATTCTCCCAAGTCAAAATACTTCTCATTTTTAAGTTAGTCCTTTATTGCCATTTCTTTGTCATGCCCTTGTCTACGAACAAGGAAAATCAAATTTTGTTCCTTCAAACATGGTTTCGAACGAGGGAAATAATTTCATAGTATATTAAGGCATGAACGTAGTTTAGAATGGGCTGGAGCCATCACAAGACCAATGCCCTCAACTCTGCCTCTTTGCTCTCTGGGTGCCATCTTGCCAAAGGCCTTTGGCTGACACTGGTGATGAATCCGGTAAGTCAGTCTTGAGATACCGTCCCCATAACTCTCTCTCTGTCAATTAAACAGAGGTACTGGGGGCGTTAAGTCAAAATAGATTTATTTTTCTAATTTCTGATGTTGGAAGAGGGTCGGCTTCACTGAACTGGCCGAACCATGCCGTATGCCCCAAGTAAAAGCCATCTTCATCAGTGTGCAAACTGTCTTCCACAAATTCGATAGAATGAGAGCAAAAGTCGGGATGGCATCGCGGGTAGAGCATGCGCTTGGTAGTCAAGTTAACTCGCGATAAAATTCTGACTCACCTCCGAAGGACAGTGGCCTCGGGGAAGTCACTTGTAGACCCCTGAGCCTCCATATTCTGCCCTTTGAGATGGCTCTAATTATAACTGCTTTGCAAAGTTGTGTCAGGATGAATAAGAGAGAATATGTAACACAGGCCCTCAGGAAATCATAGCTTTGCCGTTACTTGGGCAAAACTGCACAGAACCAAGATAGTTCTGTGAACTCTTCCGCTTTCTTCCCTGTAGGGCGGTCAGATAATCATCGCTAATCTGGAGAGCCTCCTGCCGAGTATCCAAATATTGTCAGATATAAGGATCTGTAAAATCAGTACACTCCTTACAAGTTTACAAAATAATCAGCAAGTACTAAACTTTTCTAGGATTCTGTTTACCCAGAAACTTCTCTGGCTTGTTAGATGTTTCCTTTGAAAAGCACTTTTTTTTTTTTTTTTTTTTTTTTAGAGTGTAGCCACTGTTGATGACCCGTAGGACTTATGAGGATCTGGATTCCCCACTCAGTTCGCCAGAAAGCGTTAATAAATCTTCACTTTTGTTTACCACATTGCGTGTATCTGTGCAGGTGCACATAAATGGTTTGAAGGAAGTCTCAGCATCGGGACAAGGATTTTAGTCCTTTTCCTCCTGACGCCTCGCTTTTCTCTTGGTTGATGAGGTTGTCTGTCTTTGTGGGTATCCTGACCCTCTTTCATCACCTGTTACCTGCCCCCCCATGAACACACATTGATTGGAAAACAGCATTTATTGGTGGAGAACAGTAGGTAACTTTCGGTGGCCGGGGGGACACATGTACCTTTCCCACAATGGTCATTCTGGCTAATGATGGACATCTTTGCTTCGTGGGTCCCTTACCCACTTTCTCTGAGAAGCATTGGGACCCCCCCCCCACCACAACAGCATCCTTTTTCCTTGTGCCCCTGTGGACGTAGGGAGAACACACACCCTTCTTACAGCACACGTTTCTTTCAGAACCTCCAGTGCTGGGAAAACCAGCTCATTAAGTCCTGACTTGCAAAGGGCTGTGCTAAGTCCCTGAGAATTGAACTGAACACACAAGATCATTGCCTTCTGACACTGAGATCAAGGTGAACATGATGTTCCTTTCCCTAGTGATCCCAACTGCAGCAGCTCAGCTGTTGGGGGCATTCTGGGCTTACCCTGACTCACTTATCTGTTTTACTCATTTCCACAGTGTTGGGGGGATACCTACTGAGAGCTAGGATTTAGATCTATGCTGCAAACACCCTTAACTCATTCAATTTTTTTTAAGATTTTATTTATTTTAGACAGCATAAGAAGGCCAGGCAGAGGGAGAGAGAGAGAATCTCAAGCAGACTCCACACTGAGCGTAGAACCTGACATGGGGTTCGATCCCATGACCCTGAGATCAAGACTTGAGCCAAAACCAAGAGTCGGACATTTAACTGACTATACCACCCAGGCACCCCTTAACTCATTTGACCTTAATTAATTTCTTGGCAGGAGAGTACTGTTATTGCCGACGTATATACTGAAAGAAAATCGGAAAGGTCCAGTGACAGTTGCACAGGAGGGAGCCGTGCCATGAATCTGGGTTCCTTCTCTGCACAGGTCAGGCTGGGGGACGCTCAGTGGTGTTTCAGGCTCAAAGACCCAGCCCTTGTATATGAGAGGAAGATGCTTCAAGACCCCCTCGATTCTTATTCACCCCCTAGCTTGTTTTCCTGTTTTTCATTGCACAGATGTCCTTCACACGTCCTACTAGGTCACAGTGCTTAGGGTTCAGAGAATTGCCTTCTGAAGATGTCAGCTGCCTTCATGCTTCACTCAGCGCCTTGCACATGGCCATGCACTCACCCATTTTGTTGCGCATGTTTGTCAGACCCCTACTCTGTGTCCAGCCACCTTAGACAGGTCACTTAAGTCCTCTGCCTCTCGGGCCCCACATCCATCCGATGGGGCCAGTCGGGTCTACCGCGAGGGTTTGTTAGCAGAACTCACTGAGAGCTGCACGTGTGACAGCATCTCACCGAGAACCGGGCACACAGTAGGTGCCCAGTGCATTTCCATTCACTCGTCGCTTGGCGATGTTTTTAAGCCCCGAAAATTCGTTGTTGTCTCGTTGGGAACCTTGTGGCTTAGGGTAATCACTATAAATACACATGGTAAGTATTTCCACTCTTGAGAAATTAAACCAGCAAAGGGAGTCGTGAAATTCGTAATTTTAAGTTTTTTTTTTTAAAAGATTTTATTTTATTTATTTGACAGAGAGAGAGAGAGAGATTACAAGTAGGCAGAGAGGCAGGCAGATAGAGAGTGGGAAGCAGGCTCCCTGCCGAGCAGAGAGCCCTACGTGGGGCTCGATCCCAGGACCCTGAGATCATGACCCGAGCCGAAGGCAGAGGCTTCAACCGACTGAGCCACCCAGGCGCCCCGTAATTTTAAGTTTTTAAAATATCCTGATATTTTCTCATTAAAAGTTATAAAGTCACTGCTCTTGCCAGATTTATTTGCGCCTCCAAATTAGGGTTGAGGCGTGGAAACCGTTTTCCCAATTATGGGCCGATTTATAGAAGAGGGAGTCTGAAAATCACAATGATGTTATAATGTCCATAAAGATGAACAGACTCCTCCTGGGGAATTTATGAACCTTGAAAGGGGCTGAGAAACCCTGGTTACTTGGTGTAAAATACTACAATTATTCATCTATCCCCCTTCCCTCCCACGCTCACCCAAAGCCTCATAAATCTAGTGTTGTAGAAGCAAAGGCTCATTTTTAGAGCTTTCCGTAACACACGGTGGCCCTTTTCCCCACGGGGTAGGGGGTGTATTTCTGAGCGTGTTGAGCCACGTATCAGGGAGGGAGCCTTCTTGACGCCTTCTTCTCCCGGTGGCACTGCTCCTAGAGTCGTGGGTCTCAGTGCCAATTATCGTCCCGTGTCATCGTTCCTCCTCGGTAGAGCTGGTTCTAGAAGGATCGTTTCTCCATCCTGACCTACACTATCAGCAGTTCGATTCCTTCAGATACTCATTATTACAGACCTAGTCCTTACAAAGGAAGTCTGGATTGGGGAGTAGGGCTATCAGTGTCTGAAACTCTCTCTGACCTTGACTTTGAGTTTATGGGTATCCATTCAGAGTCACGAAAGATTTAAGGAAAATCAGAAACGCCTGTCTGGGGTGCCACAGGGACTTCCGTTGTTTTTTATTGGAGTTAAGATATTTCAAATATCCTGAAATGGCACGTGTGCTCCGTCCTCAGAGATGCCGTATTTCTTTCAGCAGGACTTGGTTGAAACCAAATGGTTTTAGGAGACGAGGTCTTAAATGACCTCTGTTTGGGCTCTCTGCCCTATGAGAGAAGGAATTAAAAGGCAATTAACTCTCTGCTTCCAAGAATCTTATGTTTTGGTATATGTAAATGGAAGAGAAACCCCTAACTAAAAGAAAGGGACAAAGCAAGATCTTTGAAGTAAGTGCTGTGACAGAAGGCAGAGAAAGTGTGGCGAGTGGATAGCGGGGGGTGAGAGGAGATGGACGCTGAATGTGGCTTTTGACTCAAGCCCTAGCAGGTTCAAATGACGTGGTAGACGTGAGTGCTAGGGAAGTGCACTAGAATGACAAAAGCACGGTATTAAAAAATTATATACATGTATATATAATTTATATACATATATACGTACACAGATAATATGTATATACGTACACACATACATAGCCCTACTTCGAGCACACGCACGTCCCACGCCTTCAGCACATGCTACATATATATAGATACAGTAATATATCGCTGGTGTGTGGCTGCTGAAAGAGTTTATAAAGAATTTCAGCCTGTAAAGTCTTGGTCTGGTTGTTAGAAAGTGCTTCCTGGCTCTAAGAACATGGGGAAGTTTAATCGGAGACGCCAGGGGACTCAGGGAGATCAAGCCAAGGCTCTTGACACACATAGCGGAGTAAAGACGGATGAAACACCCGCAGGGCGAAAGCCGCCCATAAACGTGACATCCAGGGACTGACCCTTGGGGATCATCTTCCCGTTAAGCAAAACAAGCAGCAAATGAAGGCTTCAAGGAGAGAAAATTAAAAGACAACTAAAACAAACAAACAAACAAAACAGCGCTTTCCTACATTCAGAGGGAGGACATTATTTTGTTTCACCGCGAATTTTTATATTTACAAAAAAAAAAAAAACACAACGCTTGAAATGGTGGACTTACGATGCCCAGAACGGACAGCGTCGTATGTCTCTTCCCGGCAGACAGGGAACAGAGGGGACCAGAGCTGGTCAGTAACACACTCACACGACGTGAGGAGTCCCGCTTCCAGATGAGGAAGGAGGACGTGCTTTCCCTGGTTCTCTGAGAGCACCGTGGGGCTTAGCTAAGTCCCCCGGAGAGGCGTGCTATCGCGGGGCTCCGGGCCATCCCGGAGAGAAGGCGGCACCTGTTCCCGCCCCACACCTCCTACGGCAGCACGGAGCTCTCCTTCCTATGGCTTTTGGAGACAGCCATGCCCCCCTTCTCCTAGATGTGCCAGAAACTGGAGCAAAAGTGGGAAGAGCTCCAAATCCCAGTGTCCCACTTCCGATTTGCCTTAAAAGGGTGAGGGCACACAGTGAAGTGTGGTGACAGGTAGAAGGTGCCTCGCGGGGGGCTGACCTGGAGACCCTCGGCCCATGCCCTCCTGCCTGCCCCCCCCCCGCCTTCCCGCACCCCACCCCCTCTCCTTGCTCACAGCACCTGTTGACCCCTCAGCGGTAGACCAGCAGACCCCCATTACCACACGCAGCAGGTCCGGCCCCTGCACCAGCCCTGTCCACAGCACGGCAGTGCACCGGCCAGCGTCGCTGTTTATCTCAAGGTGACACTTGTAATGGATGACGGCTGCACTTCCTAATCCATTTATGTAATCCTTCCTGCTTCGCTTGCAGTTATTCCCAGGGCTTTAGCAGCAATAAAACGGTTCCCTTCCCGAGACACAGTTCATTCGATTTAAATCTGGATTGATGATAGCTAAACGTAGGACATGTCTTTACAGAGGAAGGAAAAGAACAACAATGCACGATGCCCAAAAATTATTCAGCATTTCCTCAGCAGCCCCTCCCCGCGCTCCCCCAGGGTGGCAGGTTCAGCACAGGGCACTTGGGGGGGGGGGCAATTCCCTGCCTTTGAGAATCAAAGCCTAGTCGCTCCTATGGAAAGGCTCTCAGGGCAGGGCATCAATCCGATTGCCATTAATTTCTTATTTAGGGGGTCACCCGGCCATATGGCCAGACTTTCCGCTGACTTCGTGGTGTTAAGGGGACCCTTCATCCACGTGAGCCTTCCCGATTTTTGGCTTCCCTCACGTGCTTTCTCCCAACAGCATCCTTAGCCTCTGGCTTCGACCCCAAAAGAGCACGCTCGCTGCTCCTCAAGCAATTTGGGTTTAAGCCGAAGACGCTTGCAGGGACTGGAGTGCAGAGGACACCCAGTGCTCGCTGTCTGCCTCACCTTCGTGGGATTCCTCCAGGGCTCTCTAGGGCATGGTTGGAGGGCTCACACCCCAAGTGCACAGAGGATTAGCTGGCTTTTGCAGAACACTGAATGTAACCTGTGTAAATGCAATAATATAAGTCTAACTCAAGGACATATCTGTCACTAGAATTTGAAAATTGAGGGTGATACTCTTAATTCACAGAGGTCCCAGTAACCATACTCCCTTGACCATCACTGACCCAGAGTCATGACCAACAGAGAGAAATAGAGAAAGGCCTGGATTTTTTTTTTAACCATTTGACTTGAAAGGAGAAGATGGAGGAAAGATCAAAATGAATCATGATGAATAGTCATAATTGGCATTGACTGTGTGCCGGGCACACCAGATTCAGCCTTCGGAGATTGCTGTGGACTAGGTAAAGTTCTGCTGTGGACATTTTCTAGATGCAGAAGCAGAGGTTGGAAGCAGCCGGGGAACTTTCCAGCTCCCGGGAGGGAGGCAGTGGCGGCTTCGGGGCAGAGCCTGCCCTTACCCTCTGCGCTGCCGCCATCTAGGACCCAGGGCACAAAAGTGCCTCAAAGCCACCCACCCCCCCCAAAATGCTGGCTTCATGGATGTTCTGGTTGACGTTGGAGTCAAAATGAAACTAAAACCTTTTCTTCTTCACATTTCTCTATAAAATTTCATCACCAGCCAAACATAAATAGAGTAGTTGTCCCTCATGCGTCCCTGATAGAATTCAAATTATATTCAGGTCATGGTTTAGAGTTCAGGTTTTATGGAGACTTGAGAAACCATGTATCTTGTATCTTTTTTTTTTTTAAGATAAAGGCAGTTATTTTAAGTTGCTGACTATTTCATTTTCTTTCCTCAGAATTATTTTTTATAAAAAAAGTATAAGGAAATTGAACCAAGATAAAGATTCAGCCATGTTTTTGAGTCTTTTGTTTTTTCTTTGTTGTTGATTATTTTATTTATTATTATTATTTATTTTGGGGGGGGAGGGAAGAGCAGTTGGGACCAAAAGAGAAACAGATTTTCCACCTTGCATGTGAGGTTAGTAAATGAGATCCCAAGGACAGATTCAATGCCTGCAGTAAGGGCTTCTCCCAGCCTCTTCCCACGCGCTTCCCAGAAGCACGTGCTGGGGTCGTGCACTGACTCACACGCGTGTGTGTTTCTTACAGTCGACCTGGACAGGCTCAATGATGATGTCAAGCGCTACAGTTGTACTCCCAGGAATTACTCCGTCAACTTAAGAGAGGAGCTGAAGCTGACGCACGTGGTCTTCTTTCCCCGCTGCCTCCTCGTGCAGCGCTGTGGGGGCAACTGCGGCTGTGGGACCGTCAACTGGAAATCCTGCACGTGCAGTTCCGGGAAGACTGTGAAAAAGTATCATGAGGTATGTTCTTCTCAGACACTGGAACATACGAGCTCTTTCCAGCTGCAAATGTTATGTTATCGGTAGGGTGCTGGACGACCAGGCCATGGCATACAGTTGTTCAGGTTGTTCACTGCACAAAGGCAGCCAGGGACGATTGGGAGCTGAAATTATACAGGAGCTAAACTTGCCAAGCCAGATGTCCTAGAGGGGCTAAGTCCTTCCTGTAGAATGGACTCTCTTTTCTATTCTTTTTTTTTTTTTCCTTAAAATTTCATTTATTGATTCATTTCAGAAAGAGCAAGAGCACAAGAGGTATCAGAGGGGAGGATCAAAGGGAGAGGGAGAAGCAGAGACCCTTCTGAGCAGGGTGGGCCACACCAGACTCGATCCTAGGACCCCAAGATCATGATGTGATCCGAAGGCAGACATCTAACCAACCAAGCCACCCAGGTGCCCTTGGACTCTTTTCTAATCATCATAGAACAACCTGTAGGACAACATCCTTGTTCATTTAAATGATCAAATGCATGATGCGGTGATTCAGAGCTCATGTGGCCTCTTTGTAGTAATATGGTGACATCCATAAAGTAATATGCTGTCATGCAAAATTTAGGTCACTTTAAGAAAATTCTAAGGGCTGGGGCGCCTGGGTGGCTCAGTTGGTTGAGCAACTGCCTTCGGCTCAGGTCATGATCCTTGAGTTCCGGGATCGAGTCCCACATGGGGCTCCCAGCTCCACAGGGAGTCTGCTTCTCACTCTGACCTTCTCTCCTCTCATGCTCTCTCTCACTGTCTCTGTCTCTCAAATAAATAAATAAAATCTTTAAAAAAAAAAAAAAAGAAAATTCTAAGGGCCAAACTCAAATGCAGTCAAGTCCTTAAGAAATTAAGCAGAGTGAAGACAGCAAAATATAAATTGACAGAAAAAGTATAGAGAGACTTTATAATTCTCTAAATAGGATATCATTTTTCTTCTAAAATTACCAATTTTTCCTAAGGACTACCTAACATGCTACCTGGGGAATCAGCTCTGAAGGGATGCAGAACTAAACAAAAGTAAATATGAAGATAAAAGAGGAACAGCAATTGAGGGAGAACAGAGTTCTGCAGAACCCTATGTTCCTGAGTTTATCTTCTTATCACTAGTAACACTGTGCTTTCTCCTTTTTAAACACACAGCACTTTATTGAGCATTAAAGGAAGAGTAGATTTAAGGGGAGTTCAGAGCCGTTTCTGACCTTGGCAGCAGCTGTTACTTTCCAATCATGGGAGCATTTGCATATCACAAATGTGGAGACTCAGTTTCCACATGTGGGAAATAGGACTAAGGCATTATATCAGATAATCACTTATAAAGTGGTTCTGGGATCGAATAAAATAGTGCATATGGAATGTCTTTTGTACGACGTGAAACATCATACAGAAATGTGTTTAAGAATATAATCTAAACAATGAAGCAGACATTATTATTAGAAATGATCATTTGAGTTGCTTTCCTCTGTATCCACTAAAAACAAAGGAATAAAATGTGCCCCCCTAAATAAAAACTCCAGCTTTGTAAAATGGGGTGGGGTTTTTTTTTAATCCTGAAAACAATGAGACAATACGAACAAGTTTAAGGAGGTGACTTCAGAGCTAAATGAGAATGGAGACATCATAAGTGGTATTTCCAACTTGGAAAGTGTAGGGAGTTAAATGCCACAGGGACCAGGCTTACCTTACATGGCAGAAACACATTATTTTAGATCTCCATAGAGCTTATTTTCTTAGTCATAAAAATTTCTTACTCCACCCTGCAGTTTTTAAGGGGAACAAAAAAAAAATGTTCTCCTATCCAGAGAATGCTATAGTCTGTGTTCATTGTGTTTTACTTTTGTATGACCTGATGAACTCTAGATTGGATGTTGTCCTTTGCCCCTAAGAACCTGAATTTTGTAATGTTTAGTCAGATCCTGAGGATCAGTGCCGACTGCAGTAATCAGGCTAGAGTTAAAATAATCTAGCAAGCGACAAGATCTCTACTCAGGCATAAACTCCAAGGAAAAACATTCAAGTGCAGGCCTTTGATCTATTTGTAGAGTGCTTTATTTTCCTCTGGACTCTACTGAGTTAGAAGTTACAGCTTCATTTTTTAAATTGTTTATTGCAGAAATGGCAGAGTTCAACATGTACCCCACCCCTTAAAAAAAACCCTCACCTCCCAGACAATGAATGCTAAAGAACTCTCAAGGGTCCTTCTCTTGCTTTTCTTGTTTCTGTATGCCCAAGCGGTTACCTGTAAATTTCTGTTCACAATTATCTAGAAAGGAAAGCCCTTGATCTCTGCTCATCACATGAGCACATCTGAGATGCCAGCACCATTTTGAAGTTGCTCTCTGAAACAGCTCTTTGAAACACTGTATCATAGTAGTTTTACTTCTGGGGTCTGCAGAGCGCGGGACAAAATCACTCTGCCACGCTCGGGAAAAGAGACAAAACAACATCAATCACTCTCTCAGCCGCTATTCCTGAAACTAACATGCCCGGCACCTTGCAGCACGCCTCCTAAAATACCTTGCAACATGTCGCAGTGATCACTCTGTTGAGTGCCCCGTGGAAAAGAGTAGAAGGCTTGTTCCCTTTCCAGCAATGGAGGTGGCTGGAGCCAGGCTCATTAGGGAAAAATCCTCGATCTTTGTTCCGTTCTGTGTCTGTGTTCTTACCCCAGAGACAGGAGAAATCAGTTTCCCAGCTGCTGGTTGTAACTGATGAGATGTGAAATGAGTTTCCATGGCCCACGAGCACCCTTAACGGGGTAACTGGAACTTGTCACATAAGCCGGCCTGTGTGACTCAGTGCAAATATTTCAGCACTCAGTATTTAAGGCATAAAACTGGAAAAATTACAAAGCTCCTAATGAAGCTTAGATAATTGTTCTTTCCACAGGTCATGCTGTTTCTGGAGCAGGGGGTTGAGTGTTTTCCACTGTGCGATACAGTGTTACCTTCTTTATGATTGCCTCTTCTCAAAAGTTTGGAGGTATCCTTCAAGGCATTTGCCCTGTTTGCTAATCATGCTCTTGGAATGCATGGGATACAAAAGTTACTTTGGGGTAGGGATTTTTCAAAAGAAAATTCAAATTCAAAAAGAAATTCAAAAATTCAAAAGAAATTTCAAAAGAAAATTTCAAAATTTTTCAAAACATTTCAAAATGTTTCCAGAAAACATACCTTGTAAACAATTAGGAGATGCTGTTATTTCAGTTCCTGTCTTGCCTTGATAATGTGCCATGAAGGAATAAGGTCTTCCCTAGAAATACGATGACCTTGTAAATTAATCTTAACTGTTTGCCATCATCTGGTTCCCCGTCTGTGGACATTCAGGCAACAGCCAAAAAACTCACGAAGCAGCAGAGAGAGAAAGATCGCGGTTAATTTCTCTGTCCCTCCTCTCGTGATTTTGTCATGTTCCCTACCTTCCCCTGGAAGTCACTGGCA
>JAPYYJ010001604.1:0-13959 GCA_028533885.1 Nasua narica | reverse complement strand
CTGACTTATTTCGCTTAGCATAATACCCTCTAGTTCCATCCACGTCATTGCAAATGGCAAGATTTCGTTTCTCTTGATGGTTGCATAGTATTCCATTGTATATATATACCACATCTTCTTTATCCATTCATCTGTTGATGGACATCTAGGTTCTTTCCATAGTTTGGCTATTGTGGACATTACTGCTATTAACATTCAGGTGCATGTGACCCTTCGGATCACTACATTTGTACTTTTTTTTTTTTAAGATTTTATTTATTTATTTGACAGGGAGAGAGATCACAAGTAGGCAGAGAGGCAGGCAGAGAGAGGGGGGGAAGCAGGCTCCCTGCTGAGCAGAGAGCCTGATGCGGGGCTCGATCCCAGGACCCTAAGATCACAACCAGAGCCAAAGGCAGAGGCTTCAAGCCACTGAGCCACCCAGGCGCCCCACTACATTTGTATCTTGCGGGTAAATACCCAGTAGTGCGATTGCTGGGTTCTTGGAAGCTTTTTTATCTCTCCTTCTATTTTCAATGACAGCCTAGCTGGATATAGTATTCTTGGCTGCATATTTTTCTCATTTAGTGCTCTGAATACATCATGCCAGTCCTTTCCGGCCTGCCAGGTCTCTGTGGATAGGTCTGCTGCCAATCTAATATTTCTACCATTGTATGTTACAGACGTCTTGTCCCGAGCTACTTGCAGGATTTTCTCTTTGTCACTGAGACTTGTAAGTTTTTCTATTAGATGACTAGGTGTTGACCTATTTTTATTGATTTTGAGGGGGGTTCTCTGTGCCTCCTGGATTTTGATTATTATCCCTTCACCAAATTAGGGAAATTCTCTGCTGTAATTTGCTCCAATATACCTTCTGCCCCCCTCTTTCTTTCTTCTTCTGGGATCCCAATTATTCTAATATTGTTTCGTCTTCTGGTATCAGTTATCTCTCAAATCTCCCCTCTTGGTCCAGTAGTTGTTTACGCTCTTTTCCTCAGCTTCTTTATTCTCCATCATTTGGTCTTTTATCACTAAATCTCTCTTCTGTCTCATTTATCATAGCAATAAGAGCCTCCATTTTTTATTGCACCTCATTAATAGCTTTTTTGATTTCAACTTGGTTAGATTTTAGTTCTTTTATTTCTCCAAAAAGGGATTTTATTTCTCCAGAAAGAGATTCTCTAGTATCTTCCATGCTTTTTTCAAGCCTGGCTAGCTCCTTGATAATCTTCATTCTGAACTCTAGATCTGACATCTTGCTAATGTCTGTATTGATTAAGTCCCTAGCCATCAGTACTGCCTCTTGTTCTTTTTTTTTGAGGTAAGTTTTTCCACCTTGTCATTTTATCTGGATTAGATGAATAAGAGAACAAAATACTAAAAGGATAGCAAGGACCCCAGAAAAATATGCACCAACCAAATCAGAAGAGACCCAAAACCGGGGCGGGCGGGGGAGAAGAAAGGAGGGGGAAAAATATATATGTGTGTGTGTGTGTGTGTGTGTGTGTGTGTGTGTTACAAACTGCTTCCTAAAATTTTAAAGAAAGAAAAACTTACATGTATACAAAAATAAAGGTAAACACAATGAAGGGATGGAATATGACTGTAAAGATGAAAATTTAAAAAGATTCTAATGAAGGAATTGATAAAAAGTTGGTTGAAAAAAGAAAAAAGGATTAAAAAAGGAAAGAATGTGATCAGACTTGAGACTAGAACAAAGCCATGTGCTAGATTTAGGTTATATTTTGACCTGTTAGAAGAAACTGTATCCCAAAATTTTAAAGAAAGAAAAACCTATACATATACAAAAAAAAAAAAGGCTAAATACAATGAAGGGATAGAATATGCCTATAACAATGAAAATTTAAAAAGGTTTTTTTTAAAAGGTATTAATAAGATAAAGTAGTTAAAAATGTTAAAATAGGAAAGGAAATTTTTTAAATATATAATAAGAAAAATAAAATTTTAAAAATTTAACTTTGAAAGACTAAAGAAAAATAAAAGACTCAAGAATAATGGGGGAAAAGCCATGAATTCTATGTGTTGCATTGCCCTAGCTCTGGAGTTCCACAGTTCTCATTGATCAGTGAACTTGGTCCTGCTGGATGTTCTTGCTGATATTTGGGGAGGGGCCTGTTGCCATGATTCTCAAATGTCTTTGCCTGAGGCAGAATTGCACCGCCCTTGCCAGGGAGCAAGGCTAAGTAATCTGCTCATTTTTGCTCTTGGTAGCTTTTGTTCCCTGAACGCTTTCCGTACAGCTTTGGAGGGCAGGAATGAAAATGGCGGCCTCCCAATCTCTGGCCCTGTGGGAGCTGAGAGCTTGGGCCCCACTCCTCAGTGCACCCTCAGATAAAAGCAGTCAATCACTTCCGTCTCCCTGGTCTCTGGTCCCCCTCTGTGCTCACCTGGCCTGTGATGGAATGTTTCTATCTCTGGCGCAGGGCCCAGTTCAGAGTCTCCAAACCCAGCAGATTCCTGCAGCACACTGCCACACCACTCTTCCTGGAGGAGGAAGGGAGGTCTCCCTGGATCTGCCACTTGTGGGGTCCCTGCTCAAAGAGCAGTAGTCCTACTGTGCCTTGGATCACGGTTTAAGGTAACCCTGAGCTCCTCAGCTCCATCTCTGTAGCTGGCTTCCCCAGTCTCATACCTGGGAGCTCTGCCACACGCAGGCTCCCTGGGTCTTTCTGTGACCCCACGGGTCCTGAGACCACACTGTCCCTGTGAGGGCTGCACCCTCCACTTCGTCTCTGGAGCAATGTCCCTCAGTGGAGCTGACTTCTAAAAGTGTCGATTTTGTGCTCTGCTGCTCTACTGCTTGCTGGGAGCTGGCCCCTCCTCCCCACGGTCTCGCCCTGGATTCACTTCTCCACACATCCTACCTTCCAGAAAGTGATTGCTTTTCTGTTCCTAGAATTGCTGCTCTTCTCTTTAATCTCCTGTTTAGTTTTTAGGTATTCAGAATGTTTTTATAACTATCTAGCTGAACTCCTGGGACCCACTGCTCCACCATCTGCTCCTCCCTTTGGCCATCTCTTAATTCTGATAAGTATTCTCTCTCCTTGCACTTCAGGTCCAATAATGGCAATGGCTCCCTGGTATTACTCTATCTGGGGTGCCTTACTATCTCTTGTGATTTTCCTAAATCCTCTTCACATCTATCAATAGTGTCTTTTAAAACTCCTCAAATTAACCCAAATCCAGTGTGCTATCCATTTCTGGCCAGGATTCTTATGGTTACAACTTTCAGTTTATTTGTTTCTGATCAAATATGTGTATAGGTATGTATGTTCAGGAAAATTGCATAATGTCACGGAAAGTTGTGTGTGATATTTGAAAAACTTGAAATTCATCTTTATACAGTAGATGGTGAATCAAACCAATTGTTTGATTACCATTATCATAGAGCTGAATGTATTATTATCATACAGCAGAAGATCATGTAGACTTTTTAAAGTAATAGAATAAGAATGAAGTTAGGTGCACAATTTACCATTTAAATTCATGCGTGGTTTCAGAAATCAGTGAGTGATAAGTCTACTCTTATTATTTCCATTTTACACTTGAGGAAAGTAAGATCCAAAGAAGTAAGTAACTTGGCCATGGTCACACAATTAGGCAAAAGAGCAGGGATTTGAACTCAAGGCTCTAAACCCTAAGTTCTTAAGTTCACCCATTGATTCTCAAGGCAGTACCTGCAAGTAGTTGGACCTCAAGAAGGTTCAGGCATGGTACATATATTGGAAACCTCAGATCCTAAATTTTGACACCGTATGGTGTCCTATAATTTCTCAGAGTTAAGCAAAGAGATGATCTTGGAGCTGGGAGACAAACTTCGATCTTTCAAAAACCAATTCTTTGACTTTTAGAAACTTGCCACCACATACAGGCTGAGTTAGTTTCTCCTTTCTCTGTTTCCATAACACTGTGAATGCACTCCTGTTGTAGCTTTTATTACAGTGTTGTAATTGTTTTTATGTGTCTGTCTTCTGATCTGTGAGCTCCGCAAAGAAAAGAAATTGTCTTATTCATCCTCATGAATGCCCTATAAGACACTTAATGAAGAACCAATTAATATATAATTTATAAATACCTAATAATATCTTAATTTAGTCATCCACACAACTAGCCACAAGGTAGATGAACTTCTTTTGGGTTTATTATCATTAGCAATTACATATTAAGACCCAATTAGTGGGTGCCTAGGTGGCTCAGTTGATTGAGCAACTGCCTTCCGCTCAGGTCATGAACCTGGAATTCCAGGATTGAGTCCCTCATCAGGCTCCCACATCAGCGAGGAGTGTTCTTCTCCCTCTGACCTTCTCTCCTCTCATGCTCTCTCTCACTTTCTCAAATAAATAAATAAAATCTTTAAAAAAAAGAGCCAATTAATATTGTTACTTTTATCAGTATTGAGACAAATATTAAAATAATATAGGTATACATACATGAAAAACTAGAAGCTAAGCAACAAGATATTTAAAAATAAAAACAACAACAAATAACAACAAAGGAAGCAAATCTGGTTTCCCTAAACTGAACCTTAGAAACATAAATCAAAAGAAGGTAAATTAACAGGGCACCTGGGTGGCTCATTCGTTAAACATCTGCCTTCAGCTCAGGTCATGATCCCAAGGTCCTGGGATTGAGCCCCACGTGGGCTCCCTGATCAGCAGGAAACCTGCTTGTCCCTCTCCCACTCCCCCTGCTTGTCCCTCTCCCACACCCTCTACTTGTGTTCCCTCTCTCGCTATGTTTCTCTCTGTCAAATAAATAAATAAAATATTTTTTAAAAGGGGGGGCACCTGGGTGGCTCAGAGTTAAGCTGCTACCTTCGGCTCTGGTCATGATCCCAGCGTCCTGGGATCAAACCCCACGTTGGGCTCCCTTCTCGACGGGAAGCCTGCTTCTCCCTCTCCCACCCTCCTGCTTGTGTTCCCTCTCTCTGTGTGTCTCTCTCTGTCAAATAAATAAATAAAATCTTAAAAAAAAAGGAGTAGGTAAATTATTAATTATGTCCTAAAAATGTTCTAGCTTATATCCAGCACAGTTAACTCCTTTAAGGGTCTGCACCAAATCAAGGAAGCATGCAATGTCCATGATCATTTTATTCAGAAGCTGCAGCAACAATATGATGAGAGGTAACTGAGAAATTCCTACTTGGTTACTCCCTCGTCCAAGTTGGAAAATTAGGTTTATATAAACTTTTCTGCTGTGTTATTCTATGTGAGAACTTCCCCCTCTGCTTCTCCAAGAAGGAGAATGATTACTAATATGTTTACCCTATCTCATTTTCTCTTCCTTCAACATTTTAGTGGGGTGGGGAGCATTAGAAGTAGGTTTCGTCTGGACATTATTAATATGACCACTCTGTGTTGCTTTGATTCCTATATCTTATCCTTGGGAGAAATTGCAAGGATGTTTGGGGCAGTGCAAAAAGTACATTCCCCAGATTCCCTCCATCTGGCTTGACAGAGGAGCACAAGCCGTATGCATATATTGATTTCTGCCTCCTTTAGGCATGGAGGAGGATTTGATTAACAATATTCATTCACTCAGTGAATGCTGTCTGAATGCCTGATTTGTGCCAAACACCATGGCAGAGGTAAGATTAGTAAGATAGTCCCTACTTTGAATTGTTTAGAATCCATTAGGGAACCAAGATGATCTCACTTGGAACTATTATGATTCTCTTCTATATTGTTTACTGTTTTTAAATAAATTCACATACATTCACATAGATTTGTTAGAAATACTCTACACAGTCTCTTCCCAATGGTGACATCTTAACAAATAGTTCAGTACTACACCCAGGATATTGATATTGGTACAGTCAAGATATAAAACATTTTCATCATTTCCATGAACAGAAATCTCAGATCCTAAATTTTGACACCACATGGTATCCTATAATTTCTTCCCCATGTTATCTCTTACAGACATTTCTGTTTTCCTCCTGATGCCACCCCCTTCCTAACCTCTGGCAAACATTACTCAATAATCCATTTATATAACTATGTCATTTCAATGGAATCATAATATGTAACAATGTGGGATTGGCTTTTTTCACTCATCACAATTCTCTGGTGCTTCATCTGAGTTGTTTTGTGTACCAATAGTTTGTTCTTTTTATTACTGAATAGTAGTCCATGGCATAGATTATCACAGTTTGTTTAACCATTCAGGGGCGCCTGCCTTAGTCATTAAGCATCTGCCTTCAGCTCAGGTCATGATCCCAGGTTCCTGGGACTGAGTCCCAGATTGGGCTCTCTGCTCTGCAGGAAGTCTGCTTCTCCCTCTCCTACTCCCCCCGCTTGTGTTCCCTCTCTCACTGTGTCTCTCTCTGTGTCAAATAAATAAAAATCTTTAAAAACGAAAACAACCATTCACCTGTTAAAGGACATTTAAGTTTCCAGTTTGGGGCTATTATGTATAAAATTGCTATAAACATTCTTGTATAAGCATTTTTGTAAACATTCTTTTCATTTCTATGAGATAAATACCCAGGAGTTCAATTACTTAGTTATATGGTAGCTATGCATTTTTTTTTTAAGAAACTGATGAATTGTTTTCCAGAGTAGCTGTACCTCTCTACATTCTCATTAACAATATATGTGTAGGGTCGCCTGGGTGGCTCAGTTGGTTGAGCAACTGCCTTTGGCTCAGGTCATGATCCCGGAGTCCCGGGATCGAGTCCCATATCGGACTCCCGGCTCTGCGGGAAGTCTGCTTCTCCCTCTGACTTTCTCCCCTCTCATTCTCAGTCTCTCGCTCTCTAATAAATAAATAAAAATCTTAAAAAAAAAAAAAAAACAACAACAACAAAAAAAACAATATATGTGTAATCTATTTTTCCCTCTCCTTGCCAGTATTTGATGTTGTCACGACTTTTTATGTTAGCCATTCCTATAGGTATGTTGTGATATCTCATTGTAGTCATTATTTGTATTTCTTTAATGGCAAATGTTGAACACCTTTTCATGTGCTTATTTGCCATTTGTGTATTATTATTTGGTGAAAACTCTCTTCATGTCTTTGCTGATGTTCTGAATGTACCATTTCCTTTTTTACTTTTGAGTTTTGAGAGTGCTTTCCATATCCTAAAATCTAGTGCTTTGTTCAGATACGTGGTTTGCAAATATTTTTTCTCAGTCTATATCTTTATTCTCTTACCAGGGTCTTTCACAGAGTAAAATCTTAAATTTTGATGAAGTCAATTTATTAATTTTATATATAGTTCATATTTTTTGTGTCAAAGTCTAAGAACTTTTTGTCATGTCCTAGATGCCAAGGATTTTCTCTTATGCTTTTTTTCTAGAAGATTTATAGTTTTACATTATACATGTTAAGTCCACTATCCATTCGGAGTTACTTTTTGTATAAGGAATGAAACGCCAAGTTTTTTTCTTTTTTTCTTTTCTTATTTTTTGCACAATTTTTTTTTGAAAAGGCTATCTTTCTTCCATTGAACTATTTATGTACCTTTGTCATGAAACAGGTGTATTTATATACGTCTGTTTGGATTCTGTGTTCTGTTCCATTGATCTATGTGTTATCCTGCTTCCAATATCATATAGTCTTGATTATTGTAGTAATATACTAAGTCTTGAAATTGGGTACATTGTTTCCCTCACTTTATTCTTTTTCAAAGTTGTTTTAGCTATTCTAGTTCCTTCACTTGTTCATATAAATTCTGGAATTATTTTGTCTTTATCTAAAAAAAATCTTGCTAGGATTTTGGTAGGAATTGCGTTAAAGATGTGGATCCACGGGACAGAATTGACATCTCTATTATGTTGAGTCGTCTACTCCATGAAAATGGTATCTCTTTTCATACCTTTTGCTAGATTTACATGTATATAAGTATTTCTTTTTTATTTCAATTTCAGTGTAGTTAACACACAGTGTTATATTAGTTTCAGATGTACAATATAGTGATTCAACACTTCCATCCATCATCCTGTGCTCATAATGAAAAGTGTACTCCTTAATCCCCATCAACTGTTTCACCCATCCCTCCACTCCCCTCCCCTCTGGCAACCATCAGTTTGTTCTCTGTTTTTGAGAATCTGTTTCCTGGTCTGTCTGCCTGTCTCTCTTTTTCTTTGCTTATTTGTTTTGTTTCTTAAATTCCACATATGAGTGAACTCATGGTATTTGTACTTCTCTGACTGACTTATTTTGCTTAGCATTATACCCTCTAGCTTCATCCATGTCATTGCAAATGACAAGATTTCCTTCTTTTTTATGGCTCAATTAAAGAAGATAAAAAGACATCTTTTTTTATCCATTCATCTATCAGTGATACTTGGGCTGCTTCCATAATTTGGCTATTGTAAATAATGCTGCAATAAACATAGATGTGCATGTATCCCTTTGAATTAGTATTTCTGTATTTTTTGATATATACCCAGTCGTGTGATTACTGGATCATAGGGTAGTTCAATTTTTAACTTTTTGAGGAAACTCCATATCGTTTTCCACACCGGCTACACTAGTTTGCATTCCAACCAACAGTGCACAAGGATTCATTTTTTTCCACCAACAGTGCACAAGGATTCATTTTTTCCCACATCCTCACCAACACTTGTTGTTTCTTGTTTTTTATTTTAGCCATTTGACAGGTGTGAAGTGATATCTCACTGTGATTTTGATTTTTATTTCCCTGATAATGAGTGATTTTCATGTGTCTATTGGCCATCTATATGTCTTCTTTGGAGAAATGTGTGCTCATGTGTTCCGCCCAGTTTTTCACTGGATTATTTGGGGGGGGGGGTTATGTTGAATTGTATAAATATATGTTTTAGATAGTAACCCTTTATCAGACATGTCATTTGCAAATATCTTATCCCATTCAGGAGATTGTCTTTTAGTTTTGTCTGTTGTTTCCTTTCTGTGCTGAAGCTTTTTGTTTTGATGTAGTCCCAATAGTTTATTTTTGCTTTTGTTTCTCTTGCCTTGGAGACATATCTAGAAAAATGTGGCCAATGGCCACATTATGGCGGATGTCAGAGAAATTCCTGCCTGTGCTCTTTTCTGGGATTTTTATGGTTTTAGGTCTCACATTTTGGTCTTTAATCCATTTTGAGTTTATTTTTGCCTATGGTGTAGGAAAGTGGTCCAGTTTCATTGTTTTTCATGTAGCTATTCAGTTTTCCCAGCACAATTTTTTGAAGAGACTGTCTTTTTCCCATTGGATATTCTTGCCTCCTTTGTCAAAAACTAATTGATCATATAATCATGAGGTTATTTCTGGGCTTTTTATTCTGTTCCACTGATCTGTGTGTCTATTTTTGTGCCAGTACCACAGTTTTGATTACTATAGCTTTGTAGTATAATTTGAAATCTGGAATTTTAATGCCTCCAGCTTGCTTTTCATTTTCAAGATTGCTTTGGCTGGGGTACCTGGCTGGCTCAGTTGGTGGTGCATGTGACTCTTGATCATGGGGTCTTGAGTTCAAGCCTTATGCTGGGTATAGAGCCTATTTAAAAAAAAAAAATCTTTTTAAGTCTATTTAGAAAAGATTGTTTTGGCCATTCAGGGTCTTTTGTGATATTATGCCGTTGGTATTTTGATAGGGATTGCATTAAATCTGTAGATTGTTTGGGGTACCATGGACATTTTAACAATTTTGGTTCTTGCAATCCATGAGCCTGAAATATCTTTCCATTTTTTGTATCATCTTCAACTTCTTTTGTCAATGTTTTATAGTTTTCAAAGTACAAGTCTTTCACTTCCTTGGTTAAATTTATTCCTAAATATTTTTTAATTTTATTGTGATTGTAATTTGAATTGTTTTCCTAATTTCTCTTTCTGCTGCTTCATTATTAGTGTATAAAATGCAATAGATTTTTGTACATTGATTTTGTATCCTGTCACCATACTGAATTCATTTAGAAGTTTTGGTAGTCTTTGGTAGAGTCTTTTGGGTTTTGTATATATAATATCATGTCATCTGCAAATAGTAAGTTTTACTTCTTCCTTACCAATCTGGATGCCTTTTATTCATTTTTCTTGTCTGATTGCTGTAGCCAAGACTTCCAATATTTTGATAAATAGAAGTGGTCAAAGTGGACATCTTTTTGCTTCTGACCATAGGAGAAATCTTTCAGCTTTTCCCTACCTAGTATGATGTTTGCTGTGAGTTTTTAAATATGGCCTTTATTGTGTGGAGGTATGTTCCCTCTAAATCTACTTTGTTGAGTTTTTTTATCAGGAATGGATGTTGTACTTTGTCAAATGCTTATAATGCATCTATTGAAATGATCGTATGGTTTTTATCCTTTCTCTTATCGATGTGATGTATCACATTGATTGATTTGTGAATACTGAACCACTCTTACATCCCAGGAATAAATCCCACTCCATTGTGGTGAATGATTTTTCTTAATGTATTGTTTGATTTGGGTTGCTAATATTTTCTTAAGCATTTTGCATCTATCTTCAACAGACATATTGACCTGCAGTTTCCTGTTTTGTAGTGTCTTTACCTGATTTTAGTATCAAGGTGATGTGGCCTCATAAAATGAATTTGGAAATTTTCCTTCCTCTTTTATTTTTTGGAATAGTTTGAGAAGAATAGGTATTAACTCTTCTTTAGATGTTTGATAGAATTCACTTGTGAAGCTACCTGGTCTGGGACTTTTGTTTTTTGAGAGTTTTTTTTTTAATTACATATTCAATTTCATTGCTAGTAATGTCTGTTGAAATTATCTGTTTCTTCTTGATTCAGTTTTGAGAGGTTATATGTTTCTAGGAATTTATCCATTTCTTCTACATCATCCAGTTTGTTGACATATAACTTTTCATAATATTCCTCTATGATCCTTTGTGTATCTGTGATATCAGTTGTCATTTCTCCTCTTTCATATCTGATTCTGTTTATTTGAGTCCTCTCTCTTTCTCTCTCTCTCTCTTTGATGAGCCTGGCTAAACATTTATCAATTTTGTTGATCTTTTCAAAGAACAAGTTACTGGTTTCATTGATCTGTTTTATTGTATATTTTAGATTCTATTTCATTTATTTCTGCTCTGATCTTTATTGTTTTCTTCCTTCTACTGGTTTTGGGTTGTTTTTCTTTCTCTAGCTCCTTTAGATGTATGGTTGGGTTGTTTATTTCAGATTTTTCTTGCTTCTTGAGGTAGGCCTGTATTACTATAAACTTCCCTCTTAGAATTACTTTTGCTAGGGTGCCTAGGTGGCTAGGGTGCCTAGGTGGCTTGGTTGGTTGAGTGCCTGACTCTTGATTTCAGCTCAAGTCATGATCTCTGGGTGTGGGATAGAGCTTTATGTGGGGCTCTGTGCTCAGTGGGGAGTCTGCTTGAGATTCTCTCCTTCTCCCTTCACCTCTCCTCCCCATTTGCATGCTGTCTTTCTCTCTAATATAAATAAATAAATCTTTTTAAAAATAGAACTGCTTTTGCTGCAGGCGAAAGATTTTGGACCATTGTGTTTTGATTTTCATTTGTCTCCATGTATTTTTTTTTTAAGATTTTATGTATTTATTTGACAGAGAGAGAGAGAGAGAACATAAGCAGGGAGAGCAGCTGAGGGAGAGGGAGAAGCAGGCTCCCTGCTGAGCAGGGAGGCCAACGCAGGGCTCGATCCCAGGACCCTGGGATCATGACCTGAGTAGAAGGAGATGCTTGACTGACTGAGCCATCCAGGCACCCCCTGTCTCCATGTATTTTTTTAATTTCTCTTTTGATTTTGTGGTTGACCCATTCATTATTTAGTAGCATGCTATTTAATCTCCATATATTTGTGCTCTTTCCAGATTTTTTTCTTGTCGTTCATTCCAGTTTCATAGCATTGCGGTCAGAAAAGATGGATGGTATGCTTTGATCTTTTTTACTTTGTCGAGACTAGTTTTGTGGCCTAATACATGGTCTATTCTGGAGAATGTTCCATGTACACTTGAAAAGAATGTGTATTCTGCTGTTTTAAGATGGAATGTTCTGAAATACCTGTTAAATACTTGTGGTCCAATATATCATTCAAAGCCACTGTTTCCTTGTTGATTTTCTGTCTGGATATTCTGTGCATTGATATGTGGGATATTAAAGTCCCCTGCTCTTATTGTATTACTATTGATTACTTCCTTTATGTTTCTTATGAACTGTTTTATGTATTTGGTTGTTCCTATATTGGGTGAATAAATATTTACAATTGTTATATCTTCTTATTGGATTGTTCTTTTTATGATTATATAATGTCCTTCTTTATCTCTTATTACAGTCTTTGTTTTAACATCTATTTCATTATATATGTATTGCTACCTTTGTTTTCTTTTCATATCCATTTGCAAAATAAATGTTTCTCCATCCCTGCACTTTCAATTTGCATGTGTCTTCAGGTCTGAAATGACTCTCCTGTAGGTAGCATATAGATGGGTCTTATCTTTTTTTTTTTTTTTAAAGATTTTATTTATTTATTTGAGAGAGAGAGAATGAGAGGGGAGAAGGTCAGAGGGAGAAGCAGACTTCCCGCAGAGCTGGGAGACTGATATGGGACTCGATTCCGGGACTCTGGGATCATGACCTGAGCCAAAGGCAGTCGCCCAACCAACTGAGCCACCCAGGTGTCCTGGGTTTTATCTTTTTTTATGTATTCCATCACCCTATGTCTTTTGAGTGGAGTGTTTAGTCCATTTACATTCAAATTAATTATTGTAGGTACATATTTGTTGCCATTTTATTACTTGTTTTATGATTGTTTTTGTAGTTCTTCTTTATTCCTTTCTTTTCTTGGTCTCTTTTCTCACGATAAGTTGGCTTTCTCTAGTGATATAATTGGATTCCTTTCTCTTTATTTATTGCATATCTATTATTGGATTTTGACATATAGTTACCATTAGGTTTGTATGTAACATCTTTAGCAGATAGCAGCCTATATTAAGTTGATGGTCACTTAGGTTTGAACCCTTTCTTTATGCTTCCCACCTACCTGCCCCACATTTTAGGTATATGGTATCATACTTTATATTCTTTTATTTTGTGAGCCCTTTGACATTTATAGTTATACCTATTTGTACTACCTTTGTGCTTCCTACTTTTCTTGCTCTTCCTTATGTTCTTTTCTTTCCACTCAGAGTCTTCTTTAACGTTTCTTCTAGGTCTGGTTTAATGGTCATGAATTCCTTTAACTTTGGTTTGTCTGGGAAACTTCGTCTCTCCTGTTATTCTGAATGATAATCTTGTCAGGTAGAGTATTCTTGGCTACAGATATTTTCCTTTCAGCAGTTTGAATATATTATGCCACTTTCTTCTGGCCTGCAAAGTTTCTGCTGAAAAATCTGCTCATAGGCTTATAGGTCTTCCCTGCCTTTTTCTTTCTTGCTGCTTTTAGAATTCTCTCTGTATCACTACTTTTTGCCATTTTAATTACTATATGTCTTGGTGTGGACCTCCTTGGGTTGATTTTGATGGGGGAATCTCTGTGCTCCTAGATCTGGATTTCAGTTTCCTTCCCCAGATTCAGGAAGTTTTCAGCTAATACTTCTACAAATCAATTTTCTGCCCCCTTTTCTTTCTCTTCTCCTTCTGACATCCCTATAATGTGAATGTTATTACACTTGATGGTGTCACTGAATTCCTTAAGTCTATTCTCATTTTGCATAATTATGTTTTCTTTGATCACCTGCTCAGCTTGATTACTTTCTGTTATTCTGTCCTCCAGGTTCCTGATTTGTTTTTCTGCTTTGTCTAATTTACTTTTAATTCCATCTCATGTATTTTTAATTTCACTTAATGTGTTCTTCATCTCTGATTGCTTTTTTTTTTTTAACCTCTTTGTTAAGGGTCTCACTGAAGTCTTCCACCCTTATCTCAAGTCCAGTGAGGATCTTTATAAGCATTACTTTAAATTCTCTATCAGGCATATTATTTATGTTGTTTCGTATAGGTCTCTTGATGTGATTTTGTCTTGTTTTTTAATTTGGGACATATTCTTCTGTCTCCTCATTTTTTTTTTTTTT